>JAJOZX010008714.1:17500-35000 GCA_023014485.1 Bathynomus jamesi
TGAAAGTAACGAAACTTTTGAACTTTTGAAAAGATTTCGTCTTTCGAGTTTTTTTTTTTTTACTTTTGGCGCTTGGCCACTTCTTCCAAGGAGAACTTCAATTCAATTAATGTATTGATGGTATCTTGGGTTGTTAGGATTGTGCTTCTCCTTTTCAAATGTGATCAATCACACATTCGCTATAAATACTTAATTGAATTCAGATCAGGTGACTGTGGATGTCATTCCATAATGAGAGCACAGTCTGCTCTTCTTCATGCTTCGGATAAATAATTCATGCGAGCGTTACATTTGTGTTTTGGGTCATTATCTTGTCAGAAAATTAAGTTTTGACTCGCCATGTGCTGACCACTTGGTACGATATGTTGGATTAAGATGGAAGGATATTGTTTTTTGTTCGTGACACCGTTGATTTTACAATGTTTCGACTGCCATACCCACTGAAACAACCCTATACCACTATAGAAACCCCAGCACGTTTCACAGGTTTCATACACTACAGGGTTAATTTCCGATCGAGTCTGTGCCCTGATGTAATGCTTTATAGGTATACCAAACAAATCCATTGTAAACTCATCGATAATAAGGGCCCTCTACCTATCTATAGTATAGTAAAATCCCTATAGTTTTTGGGTCACTGTATTAACCCTTTAACGCCGACCGTTGCCTTATGGCAACATGACCTTGACAATCGATTTTGAGTATTACGATCTGATTATTAGAGGTTATCTTGGTTTGAAAAGGAAAAAATGTAACATAAAAATTTTATAAATCAGGCATGAATGGGTTAAAAACACCGGAAAACGACAATATTGAGTCAACACCTAGCGAGTCAAAATTTGTTTTTCAAACAGACAAACAAACAAAACCTTTATTCGGAAAAAGAACAAAAGTTACATAAAATTTTACAATTTTTTCAATATTTGTATATACAATTTAGATATCTGATCTGCCATTGATGTATTTACAGTATTCTACTCTGAATATGCCGTTGGAAGCATGGGAGCTTTTTAAGCAAAATTAATGGGATTCAGTTTATACGTTGCATAAGAGAAGTGAAAATGGCAAATAATAATTGAAGACAATAGAAGTTAATATTTCTATGTATGGAAAGTTGCGGGAAGTATTTGTTTTCTGTGATAGTGAGTTTGTATATGTCATTTAGCTTTAAATTATTTAACTTTTCAAACAATCAGGGTAAGTGTGACTTTGTTTGTTATTATTACTTGAGAAGGTTCGCAGGCATTTTTTATGAATGACTTCCAAAAGAAATTTATATATTTCTTTTAGCTACCCCATGTTGTAATACAATATAATAAATGTGGTGACTAAAGAAACAGTACAGGGTCAGAAGCGCGCCTTGAGGAAAGTCATTTTTAGTTTAAATGATATGAATAAAAATCTTAATATTTTGGATTTATGTTTTGTACATGACTTAGAAATTTAATTTTTCGATTAAATTAATGCCAAGTACTTTAATTTCATTCACCCTTGCAAGAGTAGCATTCTCAATTTTTATTTGATAGTATGCATTTATATGATTTGTGGTCATAATCATATAAATCATATGTCAGGTTCAGTAAAAGTTTATTGGCACACATTCATTTATAAACATGCTCTAATTGCCTGTTCGTTTCCTTTATCAGGAGATCTAAATTATGATGGGAAGAACTAAGTGTGGTATCATTTGCATATTGAACGCAATTAATGTAGTTTAGAGATGAAAATCGTTGACGTGCATGAATTAGAAATAGTAATGGCCCAAGAATGGATCCTTATGGGACTCCACCACTAGTTAGTTCGCCTTGTCGGATAAATTATCTTTCAATCTGATGTACTGATGACGATTTGTCAGATGCGATTTAAATCAATCGAGGATATTTCCTCTTACTCCGTACATGTGTGGTTTATTCAGCGAGATTTCATGCGAAACTATATTAAATGTTTTTGACAAATCGAGGAAGACCAAGGCAGTGTATTTTTCGCTGTTGAGGTTCTGATAGGCATATTCTAATACATGTTTATGGCATCTTCTGTTGCATGCCCACCTCTAAACCCAAATTGCGTTTTAGTTAAAATATCGTATATGATTAAGATTTTAGTAAGTTTATTGTATACGATTTTTTTCAATTACTTCACATAAAGTTGGAAATACAGAAATAGGGCGATAAATGGATGGAAAGAGTGGGTTTCCTGACTTAAATACAAGGTATATTCGGGCTTCCTGTATAGGGTGTCCCAGAATTAGCTGTACAAGTTTTGGCTGTTATTAAAAGTCAACCATGAAGTGTAGAAATTCCAGTGTTGTCCCATTTTACAGAGAATCTCATTAAGTTTTTTCTGATACCATGTTTTGACAAGTTTTTTAGAAATTCCAGTGTGTCCGAACATTATCTGTACAATTTCATCTTTTAATAAAATTCTCGATAACACACGTAAAATTCTTAAACAAGATTATTTAGAATCTGTACTTTCAAAAGTTTCTTTTATTAAAGTAATGTTGTTACAAACATTCGATATGTGCACCATCAGTGATTCGCAAAACATCCAATCGATAATCCAAATGTTGCCATGTACGCTGCAGCATATCCACATCAATTCGCTCAATAGCAGCTGTGATTCTTGCTTTTAAATCACCAATGTCTGTCACCCGCGTACAAAAAAGAAAAAACTTGTCAAAACTTGTTATCAGAAAAAACTTAATGAGTTTCTCTGTAAAATAGGACAAACTAGAATTTCTACACTTCATGGTTGACTTTTAATAACAGCCAAAAATTGTACAGATAATTCTCGGACACGCGGTATATTCCAGGGTATATTCGGACTGTCAGGGAGTATAGTTACTGATTTATTCATTAGTTTACCGAATAGGATTGAAATTTCATGCGATACTACTTTGTATGTCTCTCCTAGGATGGTATTGATCTCAGAATTTTTATTTTCCAAATTTTTTATTAGTAAAGAGATATCCTTCTCGGGAAGAGTGAATGAAAGAAAAATGAGCCTGCAGTATTGGAGCCGATATTTGCAGAGAAGTTGTTTAATAAATTGGCTATGTCTTTGGAATCACTGTAAGAATTTCCACCTTGCGTGAGGGAGGACAAGGGATAATGCCCCAAAACACAAGTCCAACCTTCGCATAAATTATTCGAAGCATAAAGAAGGGCAGACTTTACTGACCATTAAGGAATAATCCCCATTGTCACCTGATCTGAATCTAATTAAGCATTTATGGACAGTGTTCACATATAGAATACGAGATTATAGCCTTCATTTGTAGTCCAACATTTATTTTATGTGAATAATATTCCTTTCCTTTTCTTACTAAATTACAAATTAATAACAAGTTTCAGGCATAGTTTTGTTACGTTCCAGCTGTATAGACTCGTAATTTTACCACCCAGTATACACTGACACACACACACACACACACACACACACACACATACACACACACACACACACACACACACACACACATTATATATATATATATAATATATATATATATATATATATATATATATATATATATATATATATATATATATATATATAATATATATATATATATATAATCAGTATAAGATAGCAGTAAATAGAGCAAAGTGAATAACTGGGCAGATACTGAGAACCTTTAAATATAATATAATGATTCCTCTTCTGAAAACACTGATCATACCCAAATTGGAATACTGCTCGGTCCTAACATGTCCATGTAAAAAAAAGACATTAGACAGCTAGAAGGGATTCAGAGAAGCTTCACAGCCAAGATCAAGGGGTGCAAAGAACTAAATTACTGGGAAAGGTTACGCGAACTAAACTTATATTCACTGAAAAGGAGAAGAGAGACACACACCATTATTTACACTTGGAAAATAATGGAGAAACTAGTCCCTAATCTTACTCTAAACCCTGTAACTCCCCCAATAAACAGTGGAAAGTAGAAAAGGAAGACTGTGTCGTGTTCCCAAATTGAAGGCTAGACAGGGAACAGAAAATAGTTTCGTTGTGAGAGGACCAAGACTGTTTAGTCAGCTGCCCAAAGAACTAAGGAACACGAGTGGTGTTGCGGTGGACATCTTCAAAAGAAGATTAGACGC
Organism: Bathynomus jamesi; assembly: GCA_023014485.1. Lineage (NCBI taxonomy): Eukaryota > Metazoa > Arthropoda > Malacostraca > Isopoda > Cirolanidae > Bathynomus > Bathynomus jamesi. The sequence continues at coordinate 21,604 of JAJOZX010008714.1, forward strand.
CTGGCTCAGAACAATCCCCGATGAGCCGAACGTATGTGAGGTGGAGAGTACAAGAAACCAACTCACTACATCACCAGGCCAACTCGAGAAGAGGGACGACAAGCTTGACCTTTGTGAAATGAGGAATCATCGCACGGACCATTTGAAAGGTTGAAAGGTATACTACAAACTAATTCTCTCCTTCACTAAATCCCACAAATGAGGCGGGATGCTGCGGAGGGGTCGGCCACAGATCGATCCTGAACCGTCGTCCGAAGCCATCATAAAGTATATACAGGGTGTAACAAAAGTCCGTTCTCATAGGAAAATAGATATAACAGAAATGATCGTGATCAGTTTGTATGTATTACGTGGCAACACTGTTAGGTTAGTGGCAATGTGGATTGACATGTACTGCATTAATTGGTAAGTTGATTGTATTGTTTGTAATATTAATATTGTAATATTAAACTAATTTCTCGCTCAATTCTGTTATATCTTATTTCCCTTTGAGAACGGATTTTTGTTACACCCTGTATATATATATATATATATATATATATATAAAGTTGGTTTATCCGCCAATGCATCATCCACGAATTTGAATTATCCACATTTTATGTGGTCCTCCAAAATTGTACAGTAAAAATATTACTGTATAATAAATATTATATTGGATTAATTTTATTACGTAAATATATACATTTAAAATAAAATTCACATTTTTATTGTGAAAAATTGAATATACGTAAATCTACGGAAATTCTTGACAATTTCTACAATTTTTCATCGCTTTTCTCCGGAAAATTTTAAAGTTACAGTTGAAGTTATGGTGAATGCAGTTAGTGTTGTTTTTGTTGTATGTTACATACAGTTATATAACTAGAGTATGTTATTGTACAGTACTGTACTTCTAGTGAGTTATAATACAGTTAAAACACTTTTTTTATATATACTTACCTATATTTATATGGAAAACATTGGATTACCCGCAGAATTGGATTATCCGTACCGCCTCTAAAACATGGATGTGCGGATAAACCAACTTATATATATATATATATATATATATATATATATATATATATATATATATATATGGAGAGAGAGAGAGAGAGAGAGAGAGAGAGAGAGAGAGAGTTGGGAGAGAATTTAAATGAAATAAAGATTCATATATATATATATATATATATATATATAATATATATATATATATATATGTATAAAGTTTACATCGAATGAACGTCACACACCAAATTATTTCAGGGAATTAGATAATCTCGATATGTGTATCATTTGTAGCTCGACATTCATCCAATACCTCTTGCTAAGTGTTTGACAGCATTGTATTGTTGACGATAGTGTAAATGGGGGGCTTCAAAACTGACGAATGGGACGACTAATTATCATATTATTTTTATGCTCAAAAATCACTTTATTTAAAAGTTAAGAATGATTTCTTTTATTTCAGACCATATAAAGGGTGTCCGAGAATTATCTGTACAAATTTTGGCTGTTATTAAAAAGTCAACCATGAAGTGTAGAAATTCCAGTGTTATCATTTTACAGAGAATCTCATTAAGTTTTTCCTGATACCAAGTTTTGACAAGTTTTTAGAAATTCCAGTGTGTCCGAAAATTATGTGTACAATTTCATCTTTAATAAAATTCTTGATAACACACGTAAAATTCTTAAACAAGATTATTTAGAATCTGTACTTTCAAAAGTTTCTTTTATTAAAGTAACGTTGTTACAAACATTTGATATGTGCACCATCAGTGATTCGCAAAACATCCAATCGATGATCCAAATGTTGCCATGTACGCTGCAGCATATCCACATCAATTCGCTCAATAGCAGCTGTGATTCTTGCTTTTAAATCATCAATGTCTGTCACCCGCGTACAAAAAAGAAAAAACTTGTCAAAACTTGTTATCAGAAAAAACTAAATGAGTTTCTCTGTAAAATGGACAACACTAGAATTTCTACACTTCATGGTTGACTTTTAATAACAGCCAAAAATTGTACAGATAATTCTCGGACACCCGGTATGTATATATATATATATATATGCTGCAAACCACAAGGAAAAAGAAAAACGATTCCAAGGCCTTTCGTGTATTCAAAGCTACACCTCGTCAGGAATGAAGTTAAAAGGCGAGAAGCCCATATATATATACAACGTACAGGAAAAAACAAAACAATTAGCACATACTTAACAAGGGTTAATGAGAGGCAAAAGAAATTTTAACATGATATCGTCAATTTTATAAGTCCCCGAGCTGTTATTGAAATTGTTTTTAAAATGAATAAATGCACATTCTAGAATATTTCTAGAATGTGCATTTATTCATTTTAAAAACAATTTCAAAACAGCTCGGGGACTTATAAAAATTGACGATATCATGTTAAAATTTCTTTTGCCTCTCATTAACCTTGTTAAGTATGTGCTAATTGTTTTGTTTTTCCTGTACGTTGTATATATATATGGGCTTCTCGCCTTTTAACTTCATTCCTGACGAGGTGTAGCTTTGAATACACGAAAGGCCTTGGAATCGTTTTTCTTTTTCCTTGTGGGTTTGCAGCATTCATTCATTTCACGTGTTTATTGTGAAATTCATCCCATATAATATATATATATATATATATATATATAAACATTCTACTAACTGTAAATATTTTCGGCCCTCATATTTATAATTAATTATTCAACTTAACAACAATTAATTACATATTTTAGTTTTTATCAGTTTTTTTTTAATATTTTTTGTTTTTAATTTTATTTTTTTAATTACAGTAAATAATAAATAAAACACTGAGTCATTCAAGTGTGTGTATATATATATGTATATATATATATATATATATATATATATATATATAATATCTTGCAAAATTTTACAAAATTTTTATAGAAACGTCTAAAAACGTTTTAAACGAACGTCTATAAACGTTCATGAAGGTTTATAGAAACGTTTTGAAAAGTTTATATACACACAACTGTTTAAATGAATATGTATACAAGTTCATAAAAATTATTATAGAAACGCTTAAAAAACGTTCTACGAGTGTTTAAATGAACGTGTATAAAAGTTCCGTAAAAGTTATAAAAACGTCTCGAAACGTTCATAAACGTTTATAAAATGTTTCTAAACGTTCTAAACGTTTGATAAACCTACCATTGTTTTAGAGAGATTTTTCATGGAGTGCATTCTCGAATTCTCCATTTTGTTACGTTTTCAGACTTTTCTTATAAAAGCATTTAGAGAGAGAGAGAGAGAGAGAGAGAGAGAGAGAGAGATGAGAGAGAGAGAGAGGATTCCATGTACAGGATTAAACTATCTTTTTAAAACTTCAAATAAGACTTACACTTTCGTACGAGGACAGGGAGTGCTCGTCAATTTACTAAGATTAAATAATATATTTTGAAGGGTGGTCCGATGAGGTCGAACTCCTCCTGCAAGAAGAAGGTAGTTCTGTGAATTTTTAATTCTTTATTTAAATTCAGTACGAAAGCATAAATTTTAAGAAACACTATCCATTTTTTTTAAATACAAATTACAGTTATAAAAATCTATCTACCTTACTTAGCATTTTAACGAACTAGCTAATTAACTGTAGTTAAATAACTAACTCTGTTAAACTAACCAGTTAACTATAGAAGTACCTATAAACATAACCCACGTAAACGACTATCTTAAGTACGGGTAACTAACTGTACAAATACTAATTATTTAACTAATTATAACTAGCTAACTAGCTAACTAACGAGCTAACTAACTAATTACAAATATAATAAAATCCTTTTTCCTTTGGGACCCATGAGAATAAAAAACACTATTTGGATATTCTTTTCGGTTTTTTGCCATCCACCCCGACCCCGGGGGTTACTCATCCGTGCCAAGTAATTTCTGGCTGAATCTTAACTTTAATTGAAGAAGCGTGTATTAAGTGTCGCTTATTTCAGGATTCTCAGCTATTTAGAACGTGAATCCACAAGGAAAATTCGAGTTAAAATTAATCAGGATATGAATGTTAATAATTGAAAAGGAACATTGAGGCTCAACTAATTAACATGAAACTCGTATGATGTTCGAGCTTTCAGATAAGTATATTCACCCTCAATAGATAATTATGTCTTTTAATAGAAATTTGATGTACATTTGATTACACCGAATTTTCCTCATTATCTCTCTCTCTCTCTCTCTCTCTCTCCTCCTCCTCTCTCTCTCTCTCTCTAAAAACCATCCCAAGTGTCACGATTTTGTTTCATAAACAATTTTACAAATGAAAAAAAGAGAAAATCTTTGTAGGTGAGTCCTTCGTCAAAGGAATCCAAATCCCTTCTTTGCAATGTACGTGTTAAGCAGCCATCTAATCTGGAAGCAAAGGTGTCATCATTCGGAGGGTATAATGAAAGTTCTACCCTCATAATACCTCATAATCACCGCCTTCACTACTCTGCAGTATTTACTGATCATGGATTGTGATCAGGATTGTGCAGGATCGAAGCGTAATTAGATTTTTTGGGGGTGACATTTGATTCGAATGCGGACTCTGGACCAAAATAAAAACAATAGAAAAAATTAGAAAAATAAATGCACATCTATAATCCTAAAAATATATACTGTATATATAATATATATATACACACACACACACACACACACAGAGGATATATATATATATATATATATATATATATATATATAATATATATATATATATATATATATATATATTATATATATAAAAAGCTTTTATTTATTTCCATCCTTAAATGCATATAATTGAGTGTTTTCATTTTTCTTTTTTTTTTTTTTTTTTTTGGTGGGGGAACGGGGAGACCACCGGGGTTCCGAAACTCCGAAAATTTGCATACTTAATTATTAAGCTCTGGTCAACTTCCTTTTAAACGGACTTATTAAGTTAACAATTGTACAACGCGTGTGGAAACCGTACATTGACATTGAAAATTTCTACTAGAAACGCTTTGCACACACACACACACACATATATATATATATATATATTACCTGGCGTTAGTGTATAAACTACGCATTTATATATATTTATAACATATGATTAACCTCATTTTTCATACCGATTATATGTAATCAAAGACAGATTTTAAGAAGGAAAACCAAACCAAACGTAACTTCCAATTTCTCAATATATTTCTCGGATTCTGAAGAAGGAAGTCACTGAACTTCAGAATTTAAAAAAAAGGGGAAAGAATGCGAATGAATTCTTATTAAAAGACAAGATTTAAACCTTGAGTTTATTTCTTAAATTGCAAATCTTTTCTTTTAGTAATTACCATACATTTCTCCGTGCGGTGATGATGTTTGGTACCTGTGATGTACAACGTATTTTAATTGCGAATATGATGTATATAATCTTATTACTTTCGATATAGATAGATAGATAGATAGATAGATAGATAGAGAAAAAAATTATAAAGATTCATATATGAGTACATCAATCACTCCATATTAAATATTTACCCTCGTCTCTATAGTAATTCCTCACCTCCCCTCTTCTTACGAATACATTAATAATCTATAACATATTTCCCACTTAAAATGTACAGACACAGTGCTTATAATATTCCGGCCGAGCTAGCACTATTATTCACAGGTGAAGGACACAAGCATATTATCACGTATTTCACGGCTCGTGGGAAAGTAAGGTTTCCTCGTACAGATTCCGTGTCTGACTGAATCCATAACAGTGTTTTCGCAGATTCTCTAAACGATCGGGAAGGCTTCGGAAATGTACTTTATCAATTACTCTTCCCATTATAATTATTGTAATTATCTTATTATTTAGTAATTAATTTATATCAACAATAACGTAATTAACCTTCTAATACGAGAGGTTTCTGAGGTTGGCTAAAATCGTCTGACATTAACCGCACTAAAAGAGTAGCTTGGTGAAATGGTGTTATAAGGGTTAAAATGGTATTTGCCAATATAACTATTTTAATTATCGTTTTAAAGTTACATTTTTAACCAACGATTTTGGTTGGTAAATTAAAAAAATGTGCAATACTATCCAGTAGTACACATTTGGAAATAAGTTCGCCTAGAAATATAAATTTTCTAAAAAGCATAAAAAATTACTAGTTACTAACAATTGGGTTTTGTTTTTTTAAAATTATATTACTGTCGCCAAAACACAAAAGAAATAGACAAAGATCAAAAAGTTACCAATTAGTAAATTTTATGCTTTTGAGAAACTTTATTTTTCTAGACGAAATTTTTTCCCGAAATTGTACATGTATAATTAGAGTAGTAAATACATAAAAAATTATTATTATTATTATTATTATTATTAGTATTATTATTATTATTAAGAATGCATGAGTGTATACCGAATTAGGATCACCTGAAGATCAGGGCCCCCAGCATTCGTTAGTTAGCCTTATAAGGCTAACTAACGAAAATATCACGACGTAACCTAACCAATCGTTAGGTCAACTGTACGCCCTTAACGATTGGTTAGGTTAAGTCATGATATTTTCGTTAGTTAGCCTTATAAAGCTAACTAACGAAGGCTGGGGGCCCTGATCTTCAGGTGATCCCAGAATTATTTTTGGTGGTGGAAGAGTTCCTCTTAGCTATCATACAAAGAAAATATTTGGTTATACAACAACCAAATCCACGCATGGTTGGCGCTTAGCCAACTAATCTCAATGGTTTAATCCAACCAATGCTATATTCGCGCTAACCATGATTATTTGTCTGGTAAAAAACAACCTTGGTTGTTGTAATCATATATAATGACCGAAATAACCACTGGAATTGGGTGGCAAGGAGTTAATTAAACATGGGTTAGTTGAGGGGGGGGGTGTAACCAAGCATTTTTATCAGGGTAATGTTAATATTACATCAATTACTACCGACCATTTATATATACTTGCATGCATTATATTATTATAGTATAGGGTGATCCCAAAAAGGCGGCCCCCCAGAAAAAAATAACTTGTTACGTAAATAGTTTAAGGGACACCATTTTTTATAACCCTGTATATTATTAAGTTACTTTTAAATACGTTTAAGTAACGTCCATTTGCGAGAGAGAGAGAGAGAGAGAGAGAGAGAGAGAGAGAGAGAGAGAGAGAGAGAGAGAGAGAACCAGTTTTATCCCATACCCTTTTCAAACTAGAAATATATATTTTTTTTAAATAAAAAATGACAATAATTATAATGTTTTATAGTCGAATCAAACAGTATACTATTAGCTCTGTAAAGCAGAAAATACCCGGTCAGGGGTCTGTTCCCGTGATTATTAAAATATATTAAAATAAAAATAGCGTTCAATTATGATGTTTAATTTTCGAGTTCTCTTCCTTCGTCGACAAGTCCTTCGACCTTCGGATTGCTTTGGGGCAGTTCTGGTTGATTCCAAATGCTTGTTCCAAGATGACTAGAACAATGGATTAAATTTCAGGGTATTCTTCTTTTTTTTTTATAAGGAGGGTATGAAATGTGTGATTTAGAGGGGCATACCCCTTTCTTTTTTTCATGGGTAAAGATAAGAATGGGTTTTACTTACAGTTTAATTTCTCTGTCACTGTCGCTGTCCCTGTTTCTGTCTTTGTCTGTCTGTCTGTCTGTCTGTCTGTCTGTCTGTCTCATATATATATACAGTATATAAATTTTCAGAATAACAGTAATTATAATTATGTAAATTACTGAAAAATATCGTATCCAATCTTTTTAAAAAATGTGATGAATTCCTTCAGCTTTGTAAATTTACGAACTTGTTTACGAAACTCACATAAACAGTTAAAATTCTTATCATAAACAATATATATATATATATATATATATATATATATATATATATAAGATGCACACCCCACAAGAAAAAACTGAGAAGCGATTCCAAGGCATTTCGTGCATTCAAGAGTACACTTTGTCAGAGAATAAACACAAAAAACAAAGACTTCCCGCTGCCTTTTTATACACAGAAATATAATCTTCTATTGTCTTAAATCGCCTAAAAAAAGAAGTTCTGAGGAACATTTCTTCTTTGTAAAGAAGTTACCTATCATTAAAATAAGTTATTATATCACCTGACAAGAAGAAGCTTTGATACTCAAAAGAAGGAAAAACTTCCTCTTGAATGAACCCTCAAAGAGAAGTTATTAGTTATAATTTTAAAAAGTTTATTTTAAGTGAACGTTGAATACACGAAACGCCTTCGAATCGCTTCTCATTTTTCCTTGTGGGTGTGCATCATTTATTTATTTTATATGTTTAATTGTGAAATTCATCCTTTATATATATATATATATATATATATATATATATATAAGAAAACAGTTATGTTCATTGTCTTACTGAATGTTATTACAGCTTCATACAGCGTTAATTAATGCTAATGGAAGTGATTTACATTCGACAGTTACATTTTTATTAACCCTAATTACATCCTAATATAACCCTGAATAATTTTGTAGGTGTAAATTAATGTTTTACACATAAATTTCCTGTACATCAAAAAGTTAGAATTGGGAAGGGTGTATTTTTTTTTTTTCTACCCTATATGCATCACTGTAAATTTGATTCTTTGGAGGACTGCCTCAAGTAATGCCCAAAAAGGTTTTATCTAATTGTACTTTAGGCACCTAAAGTACATCCATTATTTTATATAGGCCTATGTCACACACACACACACACACACACACACATATATAGGGGCCTCTCTCTCTCTCTCTATATATATATATATATATATATATGATACGTAAAATAATGGATGTACAATAAAATGCAATTGCCCTTGCTCACTCAAATATGCAGTTTTCAGTGTTCCGTTGCGTTCTGTTGGCTAAGATAGAGGAAACGGAAGGTGAAGACTACTGGTCTCAACTACAATCCCTGGAACTCTACTCTCTCGAAAGAAGGCGCGAGCGGTACACAATAATATACATACGGAAAATACTTGAGGGCTCTGTCCCTAACCTTAGAAATGAAATAGAAACAAATTGGAATGAGAGAAGAGGCAGATTTTGTACGGTCCCAGCTGCGGTGGGACAAGGAGCCATGAAAACGAGGATGGAAAATACCTTCAGAATACGAGGGCCAAAGCTTTTCAATGTCCTACCAAAAGAAGTGAGGAATCTCCAGCACACCGACCTGAATAACTTCAAGAACCAGCTGGACAGATTCCTGTGCAAAGTCCCTGACCAGCCATGCGTGGCTGGCTACGAGGGCAGGAGGAGATCAGACAGCAATTCTCTCCTTCACCAAATCCCGCAAATGAGGCGGGATGCTGCACAGGGGTCGACCGCAGGTCGATCCTGAACCGTCGTTCAATACTCCCTAAAATATATATATATCGGGTCGGCAAAAAAAAGGGAGACCTCGAACTTTGGCTGTAAAATCCAAAGTTATGGTCAGATTTCATTATTTTTTCACCCCCCCACAAATAAGTAAATTTCATATATGGTGAACGAATTTCAAAGAAAACTAATGAAAATTATGGATTTATTGAACATTTCTTTATGCCACTGAAAATTCTCCATTTACTGCATTGTATGTGCAGATAAAATGTTACAAAGTACTCACATATGGTGCTGCCTTGATGTTAAAAAACTGCTTGATATGTTTACCACGAACTTCTACAACCTTTTTCAGTCTCGGACGGAACTCACCTATGGTTTTATTGATTTGTTCTTGTGGTAACTCATCCCAATTTTCCAGGAGAAGCTGTCGTAAATGAGCGACATTTCTTACTTTGACCCGATAAATTCTCTGTGACAAATTTTCCCAAAGGCCGTAATCGACAGGATTTAAATCAGGACTGTTTGGTGGCCAAATTTAATACCGCTACCTGGTATTCTTTTGATATCTCCTGTTTTATCGATTTTCTTGAGAAGCTTGTCCAAACCTCCTGCAGTTGGCTTACGTTAATTAAAATCGCTTTAATTATCAACTTGAACCTGTGATTAGCAAGATTTTTCTGGAATATTCGACATAAATCCAATTTCTCAGCTAAAATGCTAAAAGATGGCATACAAACCATAAAATTACCTAGTACTAACATACTAAAATTTCACGGTTCTATGTACCATATTTGCCGAGATATGAAGGATTTAAAAGGTCTCCCTTTTTTTTTTGCCGACCCGACAATGCAGTAGTAGTGTAAATGGAGAATTTCCAGTGGCATAAAGAAATGTTCAATAAATCCGTAATTTTCATTAGTTTTCTTTGAAATCCGCTCACCGTATATGAAATTTACTTAGTTGTAGGATATGAAAAAATATTGAAATCTGACCATAACTTTGGATTTTACAGCTGAAGTTCGAGGTCTCCCTTTTTTTTTGCCGACCCGATATATATATATGTTTTCTAATTGGCCAGTTGTGTCGTGCGTCAACCAATCGCCGACATCTTGTAAAACGCATACAAAACAATGGAAACTGTATTTTTGAGTGGGGAAGGGCAATTGCACAATACTTTACTTTAAATACTAAGCGTACAGTTAAATAATAGGTAATTCATGTTTTGCTCAAAGTACTCCTCAAAGATCAAATTTAGAGTGTACTAGGGGCACTCAGTATATTTTGCCTCACCCTTTTTTCTTAGCTAAATAATAGACCATGGGGCTGAAATGTCTTGGGCCGTAAGTTTGAACTTTCTTCCCTTCACATAACTGGATTTTTCCAGTTTGAACTTCCCCCTCCTTGTATGAAACCGCTTTTAAATGCCCTTGTATAAAACCGATGGTTAACGCAGTTTCGAAAATGGCGTCTGACAGTGATGTACTCCGTAAACAGAGAGCTCTTATCGAGTTCTTAACTGCAGAGAAGGAAACAGTTGGAAATATTCACAAACGTCTACAAAACGTTTGAGATGCTGTTGTTGATCGAAGCACTAGCTCCAGTGATAATTCCTTGTATGTGACGCGCCGATTTGATCGAATGATGCTGTTAGCACGTTGCACAGTGTGAGATGTGACAGCCAATGCCGGGCGACCGCTGCGTGGCTCATCATCGAGGCTGGCTCTCCCTCTCTCCGATGATCTCACACGCTTAGACCAGCGTCCAACTGAGGAATTAGTGAAGGAAGTGTGAATACGATAATTCAGCAACTGGGATACTCAAAAGTGTGTTCACGGTTTGTTCCTCGCCAACTGACTGGAGATCACAAAGCCCAAAGAAAAGAAATTGCTTCTGAGTCGTTGGTTCGATACGAGACAGAAGGGGATGACTTTCTTTCACGAATTGTGACTGGGGATGAGACTTGGGTACACCACTTTGAACCTGAAACAAAACGCCAATGGATGGAGTGGTATCACGCAGACTCCCCACGCAAGAAAAAGTTAAAAATGACTCCCTCTACAGGAAAGGTTATGGCCACCATCTTCTGGGACATGAAAGGGGTGATTCTGGTGGGCATTATGAAGAAAGGACAAACAAGCAACTCCGAAGCATATATTTCTACCCTACAGAGACTCCAGTGACGTATAAAGCGAGTTCGACTGGAGAGAAAACTGAAAGACGTCCTTCTTTTGTACAATAACGCAAGACCACACAACAGTTTGCAAACAAGAGAGGCCATCACAAAAATGCGCTTGACTGTGTTACTCCACCCTCCATACAGCCCAGATCTGGCACCTTCAGACTTCCATTTGTTTGGGCCAATGAAGGATGCTATTCGTGGAAGAAAGTTTCAGAGTGACGATGAGGTTGTTGAGGAGGTTAAGAGGTGGCTCGAGCGGAACCCAGCGGACTTTTACCAGCAAGGAATAAAGGCCCTCATTTCGAGGTGGAGGAAAGCCGTAGAAAAGAATGAAGATTATGTGGAAAAATAAAAACTTGTAAAAAAGGTATGTAACTACTTGTGTACAAAATTTCTGGAATTTACAAGGAAACTTGGAAAGAAAAAAAAAGGTGGGGCAAAAGGTGGCCCACGTAGATTAATTATTGATTTTATTCTTTTTTTTCATGGAACACGGCTCGAATATAAAAATACACTTCTATAATTATTTCGTTACTTTATCCATTTTTGGTTCTTGATCCATGAAGAGTCAGTGAGAAATGGAAAATGGACATCGAATGGAAAAAAAAATTACAACTAAATAAATAACAAACAGCGGACTTGTCAATATTCCCCTTCCATATTTCTCAAACTTGGCACGATCGGATAGTCAATAACTGTTTATTCAAGATTTTTCCTCTTCCTTGACTATTTTTCTCTACTAATTGTTATTATATTGTTGTCCTGCTTACCTGGGACATTCTTGCAGTTGGCTGGTTGGTTGATAAATTCAATAATTCTGTCTTATTGACTTTGAAGGGAAATGTGATAAGAAGAAAACAGTACATTAATTAAACGTGCTTCAGTCCCTTGTTGGAAGATAAAAAATCAGACGCGTGCGTCAAAACATATATATACCGGGTGGGCCAAAAAAAAAACTATTACCCTGATTTTCAACTATATAATTTTACCTTTATCAAATTTTATTTGTACAATCAATATATGTGTCCTGTATAGAATTTCATGGTCTATCTCGTGGTGAAGTTGGATTTTTTCTAACTGTAACCATTATTTTGTAACTCGCTGGTATACAGACACGGGTAGAAAAACTTTGTTTCTATACAATTACCTAATTGAGTCCAAGATTATGCGGAATGTGCCCTCCTCCAAAATTATCAATGCACGCTCGCAACCTTGACTTCTCCCTTATCGACGGCGGTACCGCATCAAGGATTTTTTCTTGGTAATAAGCAGTAGTGATTTTGGCATTTTGATCAACAAAAACAATCTCTGACTTCTCTAATTTTGAAATAAAGATGGAAACCATGACTTTTTGAGAAAACTGCGGATGTTTGAATTGAATTGAATTGAATTGAATAACCTTTATTAATAATAAAATAAATACGATTGTTTCAATTTACAATGACATGAATAATTTTGAAGCTCGACTATTTATTTTATTTAGTTTGGCCTTTAAGCTTTTGGCTTTATTGGGCTCTTATTAAAAATAAACAGCTAGTTGTTATTAATTAATAATAAATAAATAAATAAGTAAATAAGTATTATTAATAGTTAAAACATGTATTAATCTTAAATTATCACTACTGACGTGACAAATACAAGGTCACCATTGAAGGCACTATACCAATACCATACAAAGAAATCAATATTATACATGAGAGATAAGAACTAAACAATCCCAAGAAATGTGTTTTTGATACTAGATTACACACGAGAAATTAATAATTAGTAAACAACAGTAACGGACATTAATCCTAGATTTTTGTTAGTATGCCATTATTAATCGGGATTTCAACTTGGTTTTAAAGAAATTTACATTCACAATATTTTTTATATCGACATTTAAGTTATTCCATAGTTTTCAATCCAATGAAAATGGGTAGTTTTTTTGATGATGAAGAC
>JAJOZX010008714.1:40000-52500 GCA_023014485.1 Bathynomus jamesi
GTCGAAGAGACTTTTGGGGGACTGTTTGTGAAATGAGCGAGGATGGTAGCGGCTGTGTCATCGTCGGTGGATGTCCTCGGAGGTCCACTGCGTGGTTTATCTCCTATGGAACCCGTTTCCCTGAACTTTGCTACAAGTTTGCCGACACAGCTGTGTGTTATCGGCTCGCGGTCCGGATGCAATCTGTTAAATTCCTCAGCCACTCCTCTGACTTCGATTTCCTACGAGCAAAATTACCTGGATGCGTTCTTCCTTACTCAAAGACATCATGGGCACTTGCATAAACGGAAAAATGAATGAACTTATTTTACCCTAGGTTCCAGACTTATGGGACACCCGTATATACTTATGAAGTTGGTATGTATCAACAAAAAATGGAGTCTGATAAGGAAGCTCATTACTACTGAAAGTAAATACAATAATTCTTTCATTATTTAATTCCCCAAACGTTTCTGAATCTCATATTCCATTATCAATGCCTAAAAGGTATAAATATAGAATTACACCAAATAAATTATCCGACAACAAATTGGTAACATGTAAAAGGGACGAACAAATTCAAAATTATTAAATATAATAATTTAACATAATTAACTCACAGTAAAAAAGTAAAAATTGTCGACGATAAACCGATAACCCATAACTGGCCGAAAGTTGGTGACATGGGAAATACTAACGTCTTACAACGACCACCTAACTTAACGTACGCCTAACCGGGGCAAAATTAACCTTGAATGGCCCAAAAATTGAAATGGTGGGTTCCAATTTTTCCGACTTTGTCAAAAATCTAGTGGTCACGAAAGTATATATATATATATAAAACAGAGCCGAACGTCCTTAATCTTAGTGTTATAAAGAAATGCAAGACCAGTTTTTTAATAAGCATATACTCGCAAAGCTTTCGGCAATGTCTGTTACCATTATTAGCCCTGTAAAAGTAATACAGTGGATATCACAGTTATAAAATTATGCTTCGCATTTTGCAAGCAAACTTAACCAATAGGTTAGTTACCGTAATAAAAAAAAAAAATTAAGCTAAAATAATTGTAATAAGTCTGTAATAAATTTCACATTTTTAATATAAAGTTGATTAGATTTCAACCAATCAAAATAAGTGATAAAATCAAAGAAATGAATCGTGTAATCTTCTTTCGTGTTTCATATATATATATATATATATATATATACAGGGCGTCCCAAAAATATGTATACACACTTTAAATAATTATAAAGGCAGTGTTTATTAAAATACATTTCATTTTCAAAATGTAATAGAATCTACAGACATTATTTAATTGTTTTGTCAACGCCTGTTTTCAAACTGACGTCCGTTCTGGTCCAGGCACTGCTGATAACGCGAAGCAATGGAATCGCAAACATCACGAAACATTTCGTTTGGTATTTGTGTGCATTCTCGTTCAATGGCTGCTCTCAATTCAGCGACTGTTGCAGGTTTTATAGCGTAGACTTTGTCTTTTAAGTATCCCCATAAAAAAAAGTCTAGTGGTGTGAGGTCTGGTGAACGCGGAGGGTATTCTACGAAACCCCTTCGTCCAATCCACATCCACATCGTGCCAAGTACCACTCGCAATACTCCACTCTTCGGTCCGGATCATCATCTTCATTAATAGCATGGACTAATCTTGGAATGTAACTTTTCCATTGACAGCGCTTCAAAATGCGTTGGACAGACGATTCTGAAATTCCTACCTCACGACTCGCTTGCCGCACAGATTTTCTTGGACTTTGGTGATACGTTTCCAGTACTCTTTTTTGCTTTGTGGGGCTTGTCGATGTCCGTGGTCTTCCGGAACGCTTCTTGTGGACATTCTGAACAGTTCCATCGGCTTCAAACTTATCTCTAATTCGAGTGATGGTAAGTCGCGTTGGTGGATCTGTTTGAAACTCCCTCCTAAACTGTCTTTGCACTTCAACTGCGTTTTCACACTTCCAGTAGCATTTTAGAATGAATTTCCTTTGTTCAAAGCTTAGTCTGACTGCCATTATTAATTCTAATGGGTTTAACTTGGAAAGAAAGAAACATCAATTGAGCTATCAGCTGTTAAAGTGTGTATACATTTTTTTGGGACGCCCTGTATATATATGAATGACGAAAGAAAATAACATGGCTTGAATGATGTATACAAATCAATTAATAAATCCTGTCCCCTGTGTCTATTTTAAAACCGAAACTGCAAATAAGCTTGACCCTCGATTACCCATCTGGGACCTAGATACCCTGGATCACCTGAAGATCAGGGCCCCCAGCCTTCTTTAGATAGCTTTATAAGGTTAACTAACGAAAATATCACGACCTAACCTAACCAATTGTCAAGGGCGTACAGTTGACCTAACGATTGGTTAGGTTAGATCGTGATATTTTCGTTAGTTAGCCTTATAAGGCTAACTAAAGAAGGCTGGGGGCCCTGATCTTCAGGTGATCCGATACCCTTCATTTTTTGGTAGTTTGTCATAATTACGGAAGTTATTATTATTATTATTATTATTAATAATGTCCAGTAAATTTTTAAGTTAAATGAAGATGGGTAAGCTAGGGTTAAAGCCGTTTTAATTTGGTCCAAAATCTGATTTGATTTGAAGTCAAATTCTTTCACTTACTTCAGCTCCGATTTGTGGACCAAAAGGATGCGACAACTTGAATTTGTGACGTAAAATGTAAACAAATGTAAACTCTCGGCTAGGACTAATTACTTAACAAAATTGCAGTGTTGCAAAGCCAATTCTTTACTTAAAGCTTATACACGCGTAAATTTAATCTAGTTTAACCTTCTCACATCAATACAATATATTTTCTAGTATAAATATTTTTTTATTCTGAAGACTACAAATTGTTTGTTTACGAAAAAGTAACTTAACTTTTTCCAAGTCACCTCCGGAGCTGGCTAGGGCAAAACACGTCAATTCTAGTTTTTGACCAGTTTGACCAACAGAACGCAGCAACTTGAGTTGGCTCGACTTCAAATCAGCTAAACCAAAATAAAACGGCTTAAATCAGGGAGTTCCAACCTTTTAAGGTCAACGTACTACCATGTTTTTCTAAGTACCACATACAGAAAGGTTGTTGGTTATTCATCTACATCTAATATTACTTTATGAATACATTATCATTAAAGTAGATATCAATTAGCAAGCTGTATATTAAAACCCTTTAAAACCCAGAATATGATATACTGTATGTTCATACTCTGCAAGGTGCCTCGATGGTGTAGTGGTTAGCGTCGCTGACTACGAATCCTTCGGCCCCGGGTTCGGCAGCCGGCCGCGCAGCAAAACCCAGCTGTTCATCCTTCCACACAATAAAGAAAGTGGTTGGTAGATAAATGGGTACCCTAGGTGGCCTAGTGGTTAAGACGCTGGGCTGCTGACGGGGCGTGGTTCGGATTCACAGTTAAACTGTAGGTCTAAGGTGCCTTCGTCAGAATGAACAATTCGGGCGGAAGCTAACCAAAAGTTAAATAATAACATTTGAAGAATACTGGTAGGAGTGGATCGAACTTAAATCGAAAGTAGATCAAACGGTGGCTTCCAGACAAGGTTTTCTGAAATTTAGGAAAAAAACGCACAGAAAGTAAAATTTTTGTGGATTAAAAGATACCTTTCACATTCCTTGTGATACAACTTTAACAGACTGAATATAGAATGTTTAAAAAGTAGTTTCAGAGTACGTTTAGGCTCAGGTATAGTCTAAATTTTAATTAGAAACAACCAACATGATTTAGTGAGTAAATTGGTTGAAAATTTAGATAGTTTTAGTGAGGTATTTTAAAATCTTAAGGTTGTTGGAGGGCGTGTTATTCAAATCGACGTTATGCTTAAAAAATATTATGGTTTACGAGAGAAGAATATCATATTTATCTGACTGGTATTACTGACAAATTTATTCAATTCTATCGCATGAGATGTTTATGAGAATGATCTCGAATTTCGAATTTTGGAGTGAGTTTTTTTTCACACCACTGAGAGAGAGAGAGAGAGAGAGAGAGAGAGAGAGAGAGAGAGAGAGAGAGAGAGGTAAACTGAAAGATGATGTTGGAGATTCCATTAAATTTTCTTAAACTTAGTCGTTTATACATCCTTTACATCACGTGATGTTTCATTTACTTGGAAACATTTTATATCAATTTTTCATTTGAAAAGACCGTGACAGATCTGTAATTTACAACATTAAATAAAAGTCATTTGTAATAATCTCTATATAAAATACACTGCGTGAATATATATATATATATATATATATATATATATATATATACAGTGTATACCCCTTCGTGGACACTTTAGTTTATTCTTGCTCATATAGAGGAGTTACCCATCCATGAATGGAAAAGGTTACCGGGTAAATCAACTATTTTTACACTTGATAAACTAAATGAAAAGACATGTATTTGGTGTTCGACACACACACACACACACACACACACAGAATAATTATACAGTATAATTCAGTATATATATATAAAAGCATTATGGCGAATAATTTATGCTCTCCATTAATTCGGTCTATTCATTCGATATTTACCAGCAATATAACGCCTGTTTATCGATGTATCTCGTAGTCATTAGTAAAGAGAGCAATAAAACTGGTCATTAATCAGGTGAATTTTACCCCGGCGGGACGTCGCTAAAACAAGGCTATTATTGCAGAATCATCCAACAGTTTCCTTCAAATTGATGATAAGATTATAACCGTAAAAAGCTCTCCCTGGCGCGAGAGACGTTAAGAGAAGGAGAGGATGTAATGGGTTCGATTCTCAGCTGGTGAATGTCACAGAGATGAAAATCTGCGTGTATTTGAACATCCTCACGCGATATGGAGAAAAACACCATGCGAAAAAAACATTTTGTATAGTATGTTCATAAAAAACGTGTCCACGCGGATGATCAAAGTGATTTAGAAAATGTTTTAACACGTTTTCATTATGGTCCAAACGTGTTTTGACACTGAAATCATGCAACAAGTTTAAGTATAATTTGACGTTTGTACACGAGATTCCACTTTATAATTCTAATCATTGACGTACTTTAAATAAATGTTCCAACACGTTTTCATTATGTCTCAAACATGTTTCGACACTACGTCATGTAACATGTTTTAAACATAGTTTAACATGTCTGCATAACATGGACTTCGCAACCCTTCAACATCTATTTCACTATACACCTCATTGTTATTGAAAATACCTGAGTATTTTTAACATGTATTGTACATATTTACAAAATTCTTAAGGATGTTTCAATCGCCAAAAACGTGTGTAAAAAGGCATAAATCTTTTTAAATCTAATTTACATAATGTAAATTAATGTTGGTCTAATTCTAATTCTAAAAAATATAAACTCCTCTTCGATAATTAACATTTCAAGGAAAAGCTAATAGCACGTTCGTGTTAAAAAACTAATTTTTCCTTAGCACGTTTTAACTAACTAACTAACTAACTAACTATATATATATATATATATATATATATATATATATATATATATATATATATATATATATATATATATATATATATATTTACAACTCCGAATGGTCCCCTGAGAAACTTTTATATTACACATAGACCGTACATGGAACGAGGAACTCTTCTGGGAAAATTAAATCCACTATAGTCCAAATAATAATGGTAAATGACAATAGAACCAGATCGGACCTAGATAGAACCCAGCTTTGTGACCCTGTCTCAAAGCTGGGTCCTATTTCCTTAGCATATAGATGGTGAGGAAGCTATATTTTGGGGCCTCTTTGCGAGTGACCCGTTGATATGTTAAGCTTTCATTATGAAAAGAAAAATTATAGTATTTGTCATTTACCATTATTTATTCGGACTATAGTGGATTTAATTTCCCCAGAAGAGTTCCTTGTTCTATGCACGGTCTGTGTGTAACATATACGAGTGTGTGTGTGTGTGTGTGTATATATATACACACACGAATATATCGGATGGGGAACTGACAAAATTATGAGTTGGACTTCCAATTTCAGTTTCTTTCAAAATAAAATATGAATTCCGATTTCAATTTCAGTTTTAGAATAAGTTTGAGTTTCAATTTTTTATATATTTTAGTTACTCTCATTTTATGTTTTATATCGACATGCGCAATACACAATTACAAATACAGTTAGGTAGACTAGCCATGAGTGGATCCTAGGGTCTTTGTTGGTCTGAAACATTATAACATAACGTAACATCATGGCTCCTCAAATATTTTATACTCCTATAAGTCTCTGAATGCCTTCTTTAACAGTTTCAAATGAACTGTTATTTGAAAATTCAACCGCAAATATTTATTTTTGGACGTTAAGGTTAGTTGAGGTTAATCCTGACCCGACCTGACCTAGGTATATATTTATGTAAAAGCAGCGATTTGCTAACAATGATAAAAATGACCTGCCGTTTGTCAGTCTTAAAAATATAATAATCCTTTCGTACGTAAGAAAAGTCTGCTTTAATCCTTTACTTTAAACTCTATCTCTTCATCCTCCATCTTTCATTCAAAGTTTTGTAAGAAGAAACTTTCGTATATTTTAATTTTTCATTTTATCTTCTTTTTTTTTTAGTTTTAATTTCGATTCTGGTACTGATATATATATATATATATATATATATATATTATATATATATATATATATATTAAACTCGTGAAATGAATGAATGATGCAAATTCACAAGGAAAAAGAAAAATTATTCCAAGGCCTTTCGTGTATTCAGCAGTACACTTCGTCAGGGAATGATGAGCTGTACTGCTGAATACACGAAAGGCCTTGGAATCATTTTTCTTTGTGGGTTTGCATTATATATATAAATATATATATATATGAAACAATTGCCCCCACCAAGATTCGAACCCGGGACCAATTGAGTAATTGTGGCGAGTTCTAACACCACACTACGACGGTATGAAAGTTAACCCAACCTCTGCCTATACATATACTGTACAACGAGGACTTTCGCGTTATGAGACAGTTTAAACCTCACGCACTCGAGTTAATAATGGCAGCATTTAAATTCATATCTCTTTGATTTAACACTGGGGGGGTTCCACAGATGGGAATCCTGATGGGGGTGGAGGCAATTCTGTTTCATACAAAAAAAAAAACCCACGCGTGCTAATGAGTGTTACTCCATATATATATATATGATGAATAAAATCACGAAGGGAAAAGAAACACAAAGTGGTGCTCAAGCGCTTTCGTCTAATTCGTGGTTTTATTCATCATAAATATTTTTCACGTGTCACTTTCGTGAAATAATTTTCATATATATATATATATATATATATATATATATATATATATATATATATACGTGCACACTTAGGACTCCATTCACAGTTGCAAAATCAGTAACATGAAACTGTTAGATAAACAATCAAATATGTCGAGGAAATATATTTGAACAATACATTGGATTTTAAATGGTTTTCGATATTTTTAGACATTATTGCTAAGTCGTACAGGCCTATTTCCTCATTTGGGCGAAGTTTACGATATAACTTATATATATATATATATATATATATATATATATATATATATATACAGTATATTAATTTATTTATATTTTTAATGGTTGGATACAGCATATCAGGAGTATGTATGAAGTATATCAGTATTCAGATTATATAGGCCCCTATATTTTACAGTACACAAAGGTAGGATCAACTGTAATTGTATATAGTTCTTTAGGATTTAAGTAAAAATTATTTTCCTACTAAACTGTAACTTATTCTTAGGCACAACTGTAAACAACCGTATATTACAGTATCAACGTTCGTTATGGATGATCTGTAAAGAATTGTTTCTCCCAGCTATACTGTAAACGTAACTGGTTTTCAAATGTAATTTGGTAAGGCAGTTTCCAGAGGCGCATGCAGGCAAAGGCTCTATAAAAAGGTTAATAAATGTTAATAAAAGAACCCACACTCTGTCTCTAAAATTTATAATTATATTTTATGACTCAGTATATGTATTAATTTGAGATTTTCAAACTTCAGGGACCGATGAACGCGGAAAAATATATTCGAAAAACAGAATGGGTATTTTATATATATATATATATATATATATACACACCATTCCTTTCAACCTTTTAAATGTTCCTTGCGATGATTCCTCATTTCACGAAGGTCAAGCTTGTCGCCCCTCCTCTTGAATTGGCCTGAAGTATTGAGTTGGTTTCTTGAATTCTCCACCTCACATAGCCATGTACGTTCGGCTCATCGGGGATTGTTCTGAGCCAGGCGTTTAATCTTCTTCTGAAGATGTCCACCGCAACACCACCCGTGTTCCTTAGGTCTTTAGGCAGATGATTAAACAGTTTTGATCCTTTCACAACAAAACTATTTTCTTTCAGGGTTAAGGATGTTCCCTGTCTAGCCTTTAATTTGGGAACACGACACAGTCTTCCTTTTCTACTTTCCACCGTTGTTTGGGGAGTTACAGGGTTCAGAGTAAGATTAGGGACGAGTTTCTCCATTATTTTCCAAGTGTAAATAATGGTGTGTGTCTCTCTTCTCCTTTCCAGTGAATATAGGTTTAATTCGTGTAACCTTTCCCAGTAATTTAGTTCTTTACATCCATTGATCTTGGCTGTGAAGCTTCTCTGAATCCCTTCTAGCTGTTTAATGTCTTCTTTTTTATATAGGGATGTTAGAACCGAGCAGCATTCCAATTTGGGTATGATCAGTGTTTTCAGTAGAGGAATCATTATATTCCTATCCATTCGTTTAAAGGTTCTCAGTATCTGCCCAGTTATTCTCTTTGTTCTGTTTACTGCTATCTCATTTTGTGTTTCAAATTTCGCATCATCAGTCATTACAACCCCTAAATCTTTTGCTCTAGAATTTCTCTGAATTTCCTGTCCATTTCGGGTATAATATTCCATGGATTTTAGGTCCTCTCTTTTTTCATACCGTAACAGCTGAAATTTCTCAGTGTTAAACTTCATATTGTTGTCTTCTGTCCATTTGTAGATTATGTTCATGTTGGTTTGTAGAGATCCTATATCTTCTGAGTTTCTTATTTTTCTACTGATCTTTGTGTCATCGGCAAAGGATGTTATTGTGCTGTCTCTGGTAGCGTCCTCAGCTCTGTCAGTTAGCATGATTATATATATATATATATATATATATATATATATATATATATATATATATATATATATATATATATGTTACAGGGAATCTGTGTATTTAGGGGTTTCATGAAATCCCTAAAATGTTCAGTGATTTCATGTAAGGTTAAGTCGTGATATTTTGTTAGTTTTAACCAAAATATCACGATTTAACCTAACCAATCGTCAAGGCCATACAGTTGACTTAACCGGACATTCAATAATTACCACGACTTAACCTTACATGAAATCCCTGAACATTTTAGGGATTTCATGGAATCCCTTGTTACACAGATTCCCTGTAACATATACTGTATACTTAGTTTTAGTTAGTGGGCATGTGAGAATATGATACTCGGGTATGAAAAGGATAAATATCACCTAAATCTATCATGTAGCTGTTATTTAATTTGCACTGGTGCACACACACACGCGCGCAGTAGCGCATTCAATAAGATACAAGATACAATACAATAAGTTCCCCGAAGGCCTAAAATTTATGGAAAAAAATAAGAAAAACTTCACAGAAATTTAAAATTAGTTATAAGAGGTCGGAAAAATAATTTTATATGCCATTAGTCATGCAGACAGATCTTCAGCTTTTTATTACGGAGTGCCGAATACAGTGTATTTGTAATTCGTCACTTATATTTTTGTTATTAGTCAGAGTAGCAATTGTTGCTACATTTCGAAATTTTCTGCATTTTTTCCATATATTTTTTCTTCGGCGAACTACTTTCCGCAAATACAGAGAGAGAGAGAGAGAGAGAGAGAGAGAGAGAGAACTTAACTTAGAGTAGTTGAAGCGTCGTATCTTCCCTTCAGCGTAACATAATTGACATTCTGACTAAATACGAGCATATCTAAGTTACAAACAGATTTTCACACGTCCTATCCTAGTTACACCCCAAATTAAAATTAACCAAAACTGACGCACCCTAGAGACCATATATATATATATATATATATAGAGAGAGAGAGAGAATTACAAATAAGTTTTAATGAAATTATGCTTTAATTATTTATTTAATCACCTTCAAGTTTTCCGGTTACACTTCACCATATATATATATATATATATATATATATATATATATACACAACAGTATACCCGTATACCCTCGAATGGCCAGACATTCCCAGTTTCAGTCCAAAACCTACCATAATTTAAAACCGAGTTATCGTTACAGAGGGTAGAAATATGATCTAATAATAAAGCAATAATTCACAATAAGTACAAAGATTTGGTACCCATATTAGCATAATAATAGCAGTCTACGTGGGACGGATTCACTTAAAAACAATGAAGCGTCAAACCTCATCGAGAAAGTGGGCGGGGCTTATGAATCGAAGGCGGGAAAAATAAGGAATGTTATTGGACAGTTAATTTTTATTATTCTTCCGATGAGACTAATAGGGAATAATCTACCCAGATATAATGGTTCCTAGATGGCGTTATCAGACAAGTTTTTCCATTTTTTTAAATTTTGTGTCTATCACGTAAGTGGAAGATACGTTATCGGCAGTTTATAATTACTGTATGTGATTGTTTGTTTGTTGTATTTGAAAGTTGTTCTTGGATGTTTTTTTTTTTTATATTTAATGAGTTATTATTACCTTCAGATATAATTTACTCTATTGCATAAGTTGTATTTAGTTGGTTGAAATAAATATAATTTTATTTCTTGATATAAAATCTTTTATTTTATGGTTATTTCCTGTATTTCAAAAATACATTTTGAACAATTTCTCTTTTCGATTTTCTAACATGAGCAAAATCTAATTTTATACCAATGCCAATTCTCTCTCTCTCTCTCTCTCTCTCTCTCTCTCTCTCTCTCTTCATGTTCCTTCGGCGTTCATCCCTCCCAGGTACGTATAACAAGAAACCGGATGAAGTCTGACGTCTGTGCATGCGACTCCAATGAGATTACCTTTAAAAATGGAAATTTTCGCCCACAACGTTCACATGCAGGGTTCACTGATCTCGGGCACGTATTCGGGTTACTCTCTGTTATACTCTCTTCCTCATTGGCTATACGTCATCTAATCATGGCGTCACCTAAGCGTGACGGCGTAAACGCGTGGTGCCAATGCCAAGGACTTGACCCGACCATTGACAGTCAGTGACCTCTTAATCATCAATTGGATGGTCCTTGTGGCTCACTGGTTGACCTTCTGGAGCGTCGAGTACCGTTGTTGCCTCCGCATCTCATTACGAAACTACCTTTTATCTATTACCCGTTCTTCGTCTACTGCGGGTTTTTCTTCGTCTTTCCTAGTTACGCGCATGCGCGATAGTTGCATTTTAAACGTTAATGATCTTTGTCCTTCACGCTTATTATAACGATTTTCTCATTAATGATTCATTTTGGGAGAGTTTAAAGTCGGTTTTTTTCCATGCCGTTTGTATATTTATATAATTGTTTCCTCTTTTAAAGTACACGAATTAAAAGGTTTTTTATGCATACAATTCATCATTTATTTATTTATTTTTGTATGTGTGTATACATATATATATATATATATATATATATAGAGAGAGAGAGAGAGAGAGAGAGAGAGAGAGAGAGAGAGAGAGAGATGTAACATCATTTTTGAGACTTTGCATGACACCAATTTCATCACAAATTGTAATGGTGCTCAATTTGTCGAATTTGAAATTCTACAACATTTGAATGTAAGATGGAGATGATTTTCCCTTTAACTTTATATAAACCGAATCTGGGCATTTAATGCCCGAGTAAGCGTAACGGATGCGAGGTAAAAAGCATGTAAATTCCGGGTAGATGTTCATGAAAATAAAATTGCTTATACCCTTGGCATGCGTGGGTATGCCTGTGTGAGTATAATGAAAACTTTCCTGCAACTCATTATAGATGGTGATGTCATATTTTTTTCAGCCTTTTTTTTTGTTTTTCTTTCTTTGAAAGAATAAAGTTACGTTTTTTTCACCAATTTCACTCGTTTTTTTCAATCTTTTTTAAGGATTTGGAGTGTTGGTTTTTAAGATTTCTGTAAATCATACTTTTTCATTCTGTAAAAAACGAGTTTTTTACCTTTCGTAAATTCTCGAATATAATTAAAGTATCTCTCTCTCTCTCTCTCTCTCTCTCTCTCTCTCTCTCTCTCTCTCTCTCTCTCTCTCTCAACTTATTTATCTATTACATCTTTAATGTTCCGACAGTGCATGTAATAATAATAATAATAATAATAATAATAATAATAATAATAATAAAAAAGTTAGCCCAAAGAGCAACATTAGTTTGGCCTGAGCGCTGTGCCAGTTTCTGCCCCTCCTGGCTTATGAATATATATATATACTATATATATATAAAATTTTATATTCTCCTTTTCTTTTTACCT
>JAJOZX010008714.1:55000-70000 GCA_023014485.1 Bathynomus jamesi
ATTGATAGATACCATGCGTTAGTCGTTGCTTTGCATTGTCAGCGCCCGGACGAAGGTGGGACATGCAAATATACAGGTAAAGAGAGTTACCTACAATTCTAGGTTAAAAAAAAGTTATTCAGAGCTGTTTTTGTAGCATTTTTTTACAAGATGTTTTTTATTATCGTAAATACAATAGAAAAAATTATTTTTGAAAAGGTTTTTTGAATTTTATGTAAGTAGAGTGAAATAGTCGAAAAACTACTTATATATTATTAATGTTAGTACGTAATTTTTGGAGTAAGTATAAGATAATAACTGCATTTCATTTATTTAGAATTACGTTGAAATATATATATAATATATATATATATATATATATATATATAGATATATATATATTCCAACTGCTATATTTCCTGTAATACGCATATATTTATAATACAAATTTGTGGATAAAAAGGATGTCAAATGTCAGATGTCAGATGTTGTTGTGACCTGTGGTTTAGGAGGAGAATACTCTTAGAATAACAATACTCCCATATTATTATCATCATCATCATCATCATTATAATTATTACAATTATTATTATTATTATTATTATTATTATTATTATTAGAAGTATGTATAACAAACCTTTTGATGATAACTGTGATATGATAAAAAAAAAAAAATTTTTGTATCATTTCAAATCGTGAAAAGGTTTTTGAAAGCGGAAATGAATAATTACAATGAAAATAACAAAAAAAAAAAAAAAAAAAAGGAAATATTTACTTTTCTTTATTGAAAATAAAGTTACACATTTGAGGAAATTACTTAAAAATCACGTGTATTTCACAAGTTCCCGTTTTTGGAAGAAATTTTACTGTCTACATTCTTGGTTTCTGAAGGAATTCTATATGTGTGATTCATTCAATGGCGACACACACACACACACACCACATATATATACATATATATATATTATGTGTGTGTGTGTGTGTGTGTAACTTAAATAAATACACATTTAGTGACTTATGTGTGTATTAATCTTTACGAGATTTATTATACAAAATACTGTATAATAATCATATTAATAAGTTAATTTATTGTTAATTAAATTATGTATGTGTTTTATTCGTATGTAAGTAATCTAAGTATTATTTAATACAATATTCATTTAAATTAAGGTTTATTTCGATTATTACTCATAATTTGTTAAGTTCCGGTAAATCGTAATTTTTTCTTTAAAAAAAAAGAGAATAAAAGAAAATTAAAAATAAAAGGTATAACTAAATTAGTTATCTATAATTGTACAGTATTATTAAATGAACATTTTTGTAAATTTAATTCCATTTTAGATACAAAACAATGATAGATACAGTATATATATATATATATATATATATATATATTATATCTTTTCACTCTTCATACGAAAGTCAAGCTGGTGGCCACACCTCTAGACTTGGCCTCCTGGAGAAGCGAGTTGCTCTCTTGCGATCTCCATTGCGCATAGCCAAGCATACCCGGCTCATCCTGTATCGTCCTGAGTCAGGCAGCTAGTCTTCTTTTGAAGATTTCAACTTTGACACCGGTGATGTTCTTGATGTCTTTTGGAAGCTGGTTAAAATGTCTTGGCCCCCTAACAACCAAGCTATTTTCTTTCAGTGTTGAGGGTGTCCTTTGTCTGGCTTTTAGTTTGGAAACACTACGCATTCTGTCTTTCCTATTTTCCAGTGTTGTTTGAATGGTTACTGAGTTCAGTTTGAGGTTTGGTACCAGTTTTTCGACCATTTTCCATCTGCAAATTATGGTATGGTCTCTTCTTCTTCTTTCCAGCAAATATAGATTTAATTTACGAAGTCATCAATCTTGGATGTGATTTCTTTTAATTTCTTCTGGTTTATTAACTTCTTCTTTATATGGGGACGTCAAGATTGAGAAGTATTCAAGTTGTTATATGATCATTGTTTTCAGCAGGGGAATCATACATTTTCGCCCCTTCTTTTGACGGTTCTCAGTCGTACCTGTCCCGTAACTCGTTTTGCTTTGTTTATCGCTATTTGATTCTGTGTTTCAAATTTTGTATCATCGGTCATTATTACCTCTAAATCTTTTGCTTTCGTGCTTCTCTGAATTTCCTGTCTATCTGGCGCATAATATATTGTCCGTTTAAGTTCCTCATTCCTTTCATATTTCAAGGGGTGAAATTTCTCGGTGTTAAAATTTATGTTATTGGCTTCTAACCATCTGTACATTCTGTTTGTGTCCCTCTGTATGGCTTCCACCTCTTCTGCATTGCCGATTTTTCTGTTGATCTTTGTATCGCCAGCAAAGGATGTTACTATACTGTTGTCGGTTAAGACGTATCCCCCTCCCGCCCTTTATGTAAAGGAACAATGTTTGCTCTTTTCAGGGTGCTCGGTATTTCCTCTGTGTCCATCTTACCGAAAAAATATGCTATATGAAAGATTTAATTGTCTTAGTTCAGGGGTCAAGAAATTCTGCAGCATTGCAAGGTAACGTTCACCATTGACTGTTGGTTCTTCAAAAAAAAGGACCAATGATGCATGACTTTCTGAGAACGCACCAGACATTGATTTTTGGCGAGTTTCTTTCATGTTGCCAGACTTCGTGAGGTTTTTCTGTTCCCCGAATGCAGCATTGTGGCGGTTCACTTTTCCAGTAATGTGGAATATTGCCTTATCAGAAAATGTCAGCTCGTCCAGAAACCTAGGGGATTTCTTGATTTTCTATTGGAACTGTTCACAGAAACCTAACTTTGAATGGTAGTCATCTTCCAGTAACATTTGAACCATCTGAATCTTGTACGCATGCTCGTGAAATTTCACTTTGAGAATTTTGCGCACTGTTAATTGACGGATATTTAGTTCATCGGATGCGCGTCGCAACGATTTCCGTGACCTCATCTCAACTGCCTCCTGGACGACGGGCCACAGTCTCCTCCCGGATCGAGGTTTGTCATTTACTGACCCAATTTCTTTAAAATTTTCATTCAATTATTGAGTTCCTCTGTGGTGTATCTTTCTGGTAATGAGCATTGAACTTTCTTCTCACAGCTAGTCAGAAAACACGATTAACCCTTTCTTCGACCGTCATTTTTAATCAGTTTAAGCGTTTACGCCTGAGATGATAAGACCTGAAATAAAATAAAGTAAAACTTTAATAATTATGTTTTCATAAGCCGTTTATAGTTTGTTTCTGTTATGTGTACATAAAAAGGTTTTAAAGTTTAAAGTTACACAAGGACTTTGTAGTCTGTGCTGAAACCCTGTCTACGCAAACTCTTTCCTTTTTGTCTTTCATCTGATACTTTTCCTTGCCGCTGGAAGTTCGCTTTCATTCAGCTTATCCCAAACAAGTGATTATATATACAGTAAACCGTCGTCCAACGCGGGGGTTAGGTTCCTCGAGAACGGCGCGTTAGGTAAATCCGCGTTGGACAAACTTAATACCTTATGGGATAAATGGGGATACGTGAACGTGGTCGCGTAAAGTCTCCCATTGATACTTAGATACGTAGATTTTTATTCACACATAAATGAATTTCCCTACCTATATTGTATATGAAATAAGAACATTAAATAAAATCATAGACATAATGATATTTACATATGATAAATAAAATGAAAATAGCACGTATTAGTCCGGTTCACTATGTCAATAAAAACACTTTCGTTCAAAATTTATGGAGATTAGCAAACCAGTGCATTTTTGGAAAGCCTATGGCATCAGGAATCTGAAAATCAATGTTTACATTTGCACAGATGCTTTGCCTGCATAGCCGCCATTTTGGATTTTCAAAATGGCCGCCATAAAATAAGAATTTCCGAATATCTCAGCTTGTAATTGACATAGAAACTTCATTCTAAATGCTAATCCTATGTTTCCAGGCCCAAGAAATCCAAAGCTTATGTCAAATTAGTGATAATGAACACCAAAAACCAAGAAAAGAAGAAGTTTGTGAAATTATGTTTGTATTTTCATGAAAAAAATGTTGGTAGTGACAACAGCATACATGTAGACGTATTTCCTATCTCAGTTTGACACATCATTACATATCATCATCACTTTCAGTGTCATATTCAACATTACAGTCTGCATCGTTTTCGCATTCTGTGCCGCACAAGCATAGTTCTGTACAACAGCATACGTATAGACGTATTTCCTATCTCAGTTTGACACATCATTACATATCATCATCACTCTCAGTGTCATATTCAACATTACAGTCTGCATCGTTTTCGCATTCTGTGCCGCACAAGCATAGTTCTGTGCAAGGCAAGTTATTCCTTCTGCATGAACATCTCTGTGTAGAACAGTTGGTTTTGCAGTGGCATCTGACCAACTCGATGATGGTTTGCGGGGCAGGAGGAACCTTTGTGGTGACTGGCAGTATTTGGCCACTTTTATCCTGATAGTAACCAAATTTCAGGGGGTCAAAAGGCTGTTGCTGCATAACATTGGCTTGGCACCATACTCGGCTTTGTAACCGCACACGCTGGATGTGTTCCTCAAGTGCATCGAGTGTAGGAGGTAAGTTGTTGCTTTCAGCTAGGAGTTTACAAAACAGATACCATCTTAGATCAGGGATACTTGCAATGTGAATACCCTTGCGACAGTAGCTTGAGCACACAAATTTGGCCAATACGTCTTTCACCTCCTGTGTTAGGTCACCTTTCTCCGGTAGTTTCATCAGTGCTCTGACTAAGTGCATGTCAGCTTTCATATACTGCTGAAACCACTTTGTTTTGCCTATTCCTGAGAATTTTCCAACATTGTCTGCTCCAGTGAATGCGTGGAATACAGGTAAAGCTTGCGCCTTTTCTTTGCCCAAAGCTCTCCAGATTGGCTCTATTTCGACTGTACCTGATACCATCAAAATAGATGTCTTTTTGCAGAGCTTGTCATAGTGTGCCACAGCCAGAATCAAGACGTCAGTATCAGGAGTGAAGAATACTAGCTGTGCATCAGGACACCGCTGTGATGCCTCCGCTGCTAGGCAGATCATCAATGTGTCAGCCTCCTCGTGATTGTTGTCTTCAAAGTGCATGTTTCTGTTGCTTCTGGTGTGACCTGATGCTGATGTGATGACTAACTGAGGTGAGTTTTTGTTGTAATCAAGGGTTGCTTTGGCGAGATAGTCTGTCAAATCTGCTTTCGTTTTTTCGTGCGACAGAAACCGTGCCAGTAGGATGTGTTTGACGTTCGTATCATCTGCAACCTGATACTGTATAGGAGCTTTTCCTTGTCGTCGTCTCTCTCTAGTTTCCTCCTTTAGTGAGTCAGGTTTGTATGTATCGAAGACCAGGATGACCTCACTGAACCCTGCTGTCAAGCTCACGAGGCTGTCATTGAAACACTGGGCTAGATCTTTGACTGTGCTGATTGTCCCTGATTTCTTTGTCATCGTCTGGACAAGCACCATTCCATCAACAATGGCGATCTTTTGATTTGATGACGACGATGGAGATGATGATACAGGACCTCTGTCATCATCCTGCTCTTTGGCCGCTAGAGCTTCTGTCTGTTCCCGGGTTTCATCTGTTTTTTCCTGGTGTCATGATGTACAGTGAGTGCCAACCCTACAACCTGTGGTTTTCTCGTGTGTGTGGTGTCCGAAATGTGTCAGTGGCTTTCTTGGGCACGTGGTGCACTTGTCTCCTGGTCTTGAAAGCATACATGATATTCTGACTTATGGTCAATGCTGACCTGTCAACTGTCCTGCTCCTCATCTCCGTTCGCAGCTCCTCCTCAGATCCCAACAAAATCCACCGTATAAGGCTGTACAGCTCGGTCGGGACATCCTCTCTTGTGCTGGATACTGTAATTGTGTGTGTTTCCTTCTCCTCAGCGAAATTGGCAATGCTGTTGCGTATTAGCTTAGCTGTCTTGTATATTATCATTGTCTTGTCCATTTCACTTGTGGCATCTTGCATCAAGGAAGTGTAGACCATATCTTCTTCGCAGGCTTCAGGACAGTAAAGAACAGCTGGTTTTCTTCTGTCTTTCTGCCTCACTGACTTCACACTTGGTAACTCTGCAAGAATTTTGTCCTTTAGCCACTGTCGTATCAGTGTCGGAGTGTGCTTCTGTGCCTCATCACTACCACCAAGCATAGATATGTAGGTTTTTTTCGATAGCATCCATGGGTAGATGAGCCTTAGTTTGGGTTTGATATTCAATGAGATTGATCAGCTCAATCAAGCATGGTACTTGCATTGGTAGGTCTGTCTTTGTAGACTTGGCCCGGTTGCTGGCATCATCCCTCAGGACATGGAACACATATCGTGTCCAGCATGGTTTGTGGTATCTTACATCTATCGCATGGGCATCACTTGGTGAGAGTGCATTGCTTAGTCTTGTCATCAATACTGGATCTTGGGAAATATCCACAGCTCGTCTAAGTGCCTTCCCCGCATTTTCAGTTCGTACGGTGAAGAGACGCTGGTCATCATCATCTTGACATAAGAAGCAGTGATCCCTTGTCAACGGTTCTGTCGCAGATCTAGTGAAAGGTGCTGAGTGTGCGGGGTTGCTGATTGCTCCATTTCAGAGCTTGTTCTTTTATGCCCACGTTTTTTCGCAGCATAGGTTCCTGTAGACATGGCATGCTGCAAGCGGTCTCTCGCTCGCTGCATGGATATTTGATTTGTGGCATAAGACTAACAACTGCAATGCACATGGGTTTTCTTTCAATCAATATTTCTCTGGTAAAGTCCTTGAGGCGTCTTTGGATGTCAACATATTTTCCATCCTGTAAGCTGATTCTTTCTTTCACTACATCGAGTAGTTTCTGGTATGATTCTGTTCTGGGATATTGAACAAGTGTTCCTTTGCTGGCAGTGGACTCCTGACAAAGAATGCACTGCTTCCAGTCTACTGTGTCCATGGACGACTTGACCAAACTCAACTTGCTGGTTCCCGGGTCTTCACTCATGATGACTCAGCACTGAAAAGAAAGAGAGTCACCACTATATTAACCAACACCAAGGTAAATTCCACCGCGGAAAATTCCACCACGGTAAATTCCACCAGGTAAATTCCACCAATGGTAAATTCCACCAAAGTAAATTCCACCAATGGTAAATTCCACCAATGGTAAATTCCACCAAAGTAAATTTCACCCCAAATTATTTAAAATAAAATATGATTTAAATAAGTAAAATGTAAATATTTTATTCATATGGGTACAAATAGAAGAATACAACGAATATTACAATATTACATATATAAAAAACATATAGCCATGGTCTAAGGGTTCAAAGTTGAAACTAAATAATAAAAGAAATCAAGGTCAAATGTAGACTCACCATGCAGGGTTGCCATTTGCCAACTTTTATTTGACTAAATTATTATTACTGTATAAATTATTTTTTATAGTTATATTTTATAGATATATTTTTTATAGTTATATTTTATAGATTTTTTTTTATAGATATATTTTATAGATATATTCAAAGTTGAAACTAAATAATAAAAGAAATCAGGGGGAATTTTCCGAGGTGGAATTTTCCATAGGGGGAATTTTCCGCGGTGGAATTTCGTGGAGGAATTTACCCTCGGTGCAATATACATGGTGGAATTTACCGTGGGGGAATATACCGTGGGGGAATATACCGGCCACCGTACTAGTTGTGTTAACATAAATTTTTACAGTATAAAATTAAATATTGCAACACTACTGCAAAAATACAACAAAATTATTGAAGCATCAGGATTTACAAACACTGTTGCAACTGCCGCCAAATGGCCGCCAAGCAGGCATCTGCGCAAAGTAAACATTACTTTCATATTCCTGATGCCATAAGCTTCTCAAAAATGTACTGTTTGCTAATCTCCATAAAATTTGAACAAAAATACATAGTGAACCTGACTATATCTTTTCTTCACTCTTTCGGATGGTGCGTATGGTAGACTCATTCACGTGATACCGCGGCCAACTGATGTTATGCTCATATCACCACGCAACTTATCTAGAATCTTTATTTTTTCAGCTAATGTCATAACCTTACGATTTTTCTTCGCTTCACTATCACTTGCGGATGCTTTACATTTTGGTGCCTTACTGCTGTCTAAGGGTAATAGCAAAACAATGGCAAAATACGACAAAAACAATCCAACACAACTTCACTGAACTTAACGCAATAGCGGGACTGAGACAAAGGGTGATGCGAGGGTGACGCGAGAGGGAGGGAGGTGCGCACAGTACTACTATATTAGAGCATGTTTAGCGGACCGTGTATAATCAAATTTTCCACTTTCGGCAAATAATTGTTCGCATTTATTTTTCCGTGTATAAGCAAATTTGCGCTGGACAAACGCGTTGGACGAGGGTTTACTATATATATATATATAAGGGTCGACCCTGAACCGTCGTTCAAACTCAACAAAAGTAATATACACAGGGGATTTTTTTTAACGGTCGTCCGGTCGTCCGACTAAGTATTCTAAATTAACCATTTCTAAATTAACCTCTGGGGTTAAAATTAACGGGCCGTTAAATTTTAACCTCAAGGGTTAATTTAGAATACTTAGTCGTCTCGGACAACCGAACGACCGTTACAATAAAGGGGTTAATTTAGAACTGGTTAATTTAGAATACTTAGTTGTCTCGGACGACCGGACGACCGTTAAAATAAACCCCTGTGTGTGTATATATATATATATATATATATATATATATATATATTATATATGGGATGATGTCTGTTCGTTTATACACACCTAAACGGCTAAGATACTACACCAAATTTAGTATGCACATTAAGGGAGAACCAGGGAAGGTTTTAGTAATACACTCACCCCTCCCAGTCTTCGTTTAGGGGAGTTTTTTGCAGCGGGCATTCTAGTATTTATATACACAGAGATAGCTAGATAGATAGTAGATGGAGAGAGAGAGAGAGAGAGAGAGAGAGAGAGAGAGAGAGAGAGAGTCAACAATTTAAACCTTGACAACATTCTTGTGTCAAAATTATCTCAATCACGCATCGCGTAATTCATTTAATATATATATATATATATATATATATATATATACAGGGCGTCCCAAAAAAATGTATACACCCTTTAAATAATTATAAAGGCAGTGTTTATTAAAATACATTTCATTTTCAAAATGTAATAGAATCTACAGACATTATTTAATTGTTTTGTCAACGCCTTTTTCAAACTGACGTCCGTTCTGGTCCAGGCACTGCTGATAACGCGAAGCAATGGAATCGCAAACATCACGAAACATTCGTTTGGTATTTGTGTGCATTCTCGTTCAATGGCTGCTCTCAATTCAGCGACTGTTGCAGGTTTTATAGCGTAGACTTTGTCTTTTAAGTATCCCCATAAAAAAGTCTAGTGGTGTGAGGTCTGGTGAACGCGGAGGGTATTCTACGAAACCCCTTCGTCCAATCCACATCCACATCGTGCCAAGTACCACTCGCAATACTCCACTCTTCGGTCCGGATCATCTTCATTAATAGCATGGACTAATCTTGGAATGTAACTTTTCCATTGACAGCGCTTCAAAATGCGTTGGACAGACGATTCTGAAATTCCTACCTCACGACTCGCTTGCCGCACAGATTTTCTTGGACTTTGGTGATACGTTTCCAGTACTCTTTCTTGCTTTGTGGGGCTTGTCGATGTCCGTGGTCTTCCGGAACGCTTCTTGTGGACATTCTGAACAGTTCCATCGGCTTCAAACTTATCTCTAATTCGAGTGATGGTAAGTCGCGTTGGTGGATCTGTTTGAAACTCCCTCCTAAACTGTCTTTGCACTTCAACTGCGTTTTCACACTTCCAGTAGCATTTTAGAATGAATTTCCTTTGTTCAAAGCTTAGTCTGACTGCCATTATTAATTCTAATGGGTTTAACTTGGAAAGAAAGAAACATCAATTGAGCTATCAGCTGTTAAAGTGTGTATACATTTTTTGGGACGCCCTGTATATATATTCCTGGAATTCTCGTTTTCAGTTGGTTAGTTGAGTGTAACAATATGCTCGTAAAGCGATAATTTAATTAATATATTTTTCAAGTTTTGACTTTTATTCGGATCGAATTAACGAAAATATGCAAGAAAAAATTAATAATTGGATATACTCCTACAAATATTTAAAAATGTATTTTTTATTTTTTAATGCTACTATTAATATATTATTTATTGTTTTTCTGGGTGTCATATGGATGGGCACTGAATGCTGAGTATTTAGTGCCATTTAATGCGATATAAGGTTTTTTTATTTCTGTGTATACCCATGCTCATTACTTTTGTAATCTACCTATTTATTTGTTTGTACTACCTATCTACTGTTCTACTTATCGTCTATCTATCTATCTATGAATCCATGCCCAAAAGTTTTTCTTCCCATGCCCTTTGGCACCTTTTAAGGTTTCAGTTGAATCATGCCTGTTGTTATTAAACGCAGACAACTGCATTCGTCTGGATTTTACGATCCCTAACCGATATACGAAACCAAACAGAGATTAAAGTATCGCACAGACTCACAGTAAAACCTACTCACACCCAAAGAAACCCCATAGGAACAATAGTTATAATAGGTTTTAAATGCTTATCGGCGGTTTTACAGCTGGTTTTAGTTTATGTGTTTTTTCTTTAATTTAAATTGTGTTTTTTTTATTGTGATTTCCTCAATATTCAGAAAAGAACTTGAAACCCACTTATATACGCCTCGGTGGTGTAGTGGTTAACGTCGCTAATTACAAATCCATCGGCTCCTGGTTCGAGACCCGGTGACGGCAGCCGGCGCGCAGCAAAACCCAGCTGTTCATCCTTCTATACAATAAAGAAAGTGGTTGGTAGATAAATGGGTATCCTGGGTGGCCTAGTGGTTAAGACGCTTGGCTGCTGGTGGGGGGGGAGGGGGTTCGGATTCCACGTTAAACTGTAGGTCTAAGGTGGAGTGAAAAGCTTGACCTTCGTCAGAATGAACAATTCTGGCGGAAGCTAACAAAAAAGTCATATGAACGTATTACTTAAAAAAGTATTAAATACCAGAAAAGGTTTTACGAACGCTTAAGAATGAATAAATAATTTAAGATGAATGAAAGAAACAGTACGTGCATGTGGAATTTCATTGCGTGAAGTACGTGCATTCACATACAAATACTAATTCGTACGTGGATTATGCGTGCAGAATACATCGCATTTATAAGCATTATTTAACAACTTGTTTACAAGGTTATATAATTATGTACACAACTTTAGGGGGAAGGGAAAAAGTGGGGTGTGATACAATTATAATGCACAATTGTTCTCTCTCTCTCTCTCTCTCTCTCTCTCTCAATCTCCCAAAGCAATATGTAAACAAAAGGCTTAGTCCAAACTCCATTGCTATTTAAGATAAACTCTTGATAAAAACAACCCAAGGCAATGAAAACTTATCATCAGTTTTCATCAAACGACTACAAACTGTTGAATTAACTTTATATAACATAATTTCTACGTATTGGTAATATTTGCATATATATATATATATATATATAAAGAGAGAGACAGGCAGACGGACAGACAGATAGACAGGCAGACAGACAGATTTAAAGGTTTACTTCCACTCAACATCATTTCCATGCTCATCCACGACTTTCTCACTTTGGTCCGGGTTAAGTTAACTTAGGTTAGGTTAGTTTGTTTGGGTTAGGTTAGGTTAGGTTAAATTAAGTTAGGTTAGGAAATATTAGCTATTCCCATTTGGCGCCTTTACCATGGATGGGATTGAAAATGACATTGGGTGTGAAGTAATCGATTTAGGTTGTATAACTCATTTACATGTATTAAATCCACTCTCTCTCTCCTCTCTCTTCTCTCTCTCTCCTCTCTCTCTCTCTTTGTATATACTGTGGCATGCTACCGCATTTATTAGAGTTATTAACCAAAGCTTTAGAACGAATCACCACCTTCCATTCTTGAACAATAAAATCTTATTTATTTTCAGTAATGAACCAGATATTATTGCGCAGCTCAAAATATATTTTTTTTATATAGTCTTTTTATACATATATATTATCGTCTCTAATCTTTATTTGTTGTGGTTGCTTAATTCAACAACAATAAACAACATCATAGTATGGTTCTGTTGTATAAAAGAGTATATATATATATATATATATATATATATATATATATATATATATATATATATATATATATATATATATATATATATATATATATATATATATATAAAATGTAATAAAATAAAATAAAAATCCAAGTAAATGAGGAAAAAGACGAAACTCCAAAATCTGATAAATTCCTACAATTTCGTGTGAAAGAGGAAATATTATCTTTTGTTTTCGGTTCAGATAGAAAAAGGATAACTTACGCGAAGACAAATTGCTGTCGACATTGACAGATTACCAGTGAACGAAGTGTGTCATGAAATCGACAGAAAACTGTCATGATTAATTCAGAAATTGTAAGCCTGTGAAAATGACTAACGAAATACGAAATGAGATTTGACACGAAAGGACACAAATGATAAAGTCACTGACAAATGGAAGACTTTATTTCACTGGTGTATAACCGTTTGTAAAACAAAAAGGATGATTTTGATACTTTTTAAATTAAGGTGTATGTACTGTACAATGCTTTGAACTTGTAAGTAACCACAATCCAATAGCGTTCCTGCTTGCGTACGAGAAAGCAAAGCTATCCTTATCCTCACCACTCTGCGGGAGGGCTTCCCGCTAATACACGTGTCGTTCTTGACGAAAAATCTGTCACCATTACGTTTTGCCAGAAGACTTTTTCGTGTGCCAGACAGGCAACGCTGTTGGATTGTGGTTACTTACAATTTCAAATCATTGTCTAACTCTAAGTCCCCGCGTTTATTACAGTTTTCTCTTACATTTGTACACTGTACAAACTACATCAAGTTATTTTTAACTGAAATTGATGATGTTCAATAAGCTCCGCGAATTGAGTAGTCAAAATTATTCAATTACTTTGGCAATTCTAAGAATAAAGACGTTTTTATAGCGTTTTATTCAACCATCTTCCTAAGTGATGTACTAATCTTAGGTAATTAAAGGTCGAAGCTCATTTGACACTAAGTTAGGTTAAAGTAACGCACTACTTTTTACAGTGTATGAATGAAAAAATTAAATATTAGTAAAAAAAAACCATTCACTTAAGGAAGACAAGAATCTATAGTGCGAAAAACGTGCATCGTAATATAACTTTAATTCTGGTTGCCGTGCCATCCCTAATGAAAATGATAAACTGATAACATAAACATGAAATATTAAGATAAATGAACTCATTGCGCGTAGATAGGCAGATAAGTATATAATGCGTTAGATTTAGGAAATTCAAGCAGCCAATAAATCTTTTTTTTTTTAAACCTTTAAAGTTTAATTTTCAAATTTAAATTTTTTAAATCGCTTATATTTCATGTTTCCTGTCCATAATTTGAGATAGACTATTATATTATATATAATTTATAAAATATATGTTATATGTTCAGAAAACTATATAATAGCTAATAATTATTTATAATTTAAGCAATACATCAAAAGTTAATTCAGTACTAATATATATATATATTATATATATATATATATATAT
Organism: Bathynomus jamesi; assembly: GCA_023014485.1. NCBI lineage: Eukaryota > Metazoa > Arthropoda > Malacostraca > Isopoda > Cirolanidae > Bathynomus > Bathynomus jamesi. The sequence goes on from JAJOZX010008714.1 coordinate 68,567, forward strand.
AATAGTATGTGTTAGTGCAGTGTCTGGGGTTATTTAACAAACTTCATATATATATATATATATAATGCACAGACTGGGCATGGGACAAGGAAGCGTTCTGGGATATTAAATCCGCTGTTCCGAATAAGTAATATTAAATGACATTTTAGGTTGTATTATATATATATATATATATATATATATATATATATATATATATATATATATATATATATATATATATATATATATATATATATATATATTAATTAAAAAAAAAGGCGTCCTAAAAAGTAATGTATCACAAGTTATTTTTAGGCACGTCTTTTTGGAACACCCTGTTTAATGTTTATATTACTTTACTAAAATCATGCTAATAAGGACATAAATTTATGTTGATCTAACAAAAATTAACATATTCAGTGCAATACGCATTTACTTCTGCTAATTCCAAATTGCAATTTGTAAAAGAAATTTTACGCATTTTGAACAATAAAATTTTAAAAGCGTAAAAAAGATTATGAATCATGAAGGAAACAGTATATATATATATAATATATCAGTGGCGACTGGCGTATAGGAGCGATGGAGCGGTCGCTCCCCCTTGCTTGAAACGATAAATATTAATTTAACAGATAAAAAATATATTAATTTTAAGATATTAAAATAAATATTCTTGAAATATATTTTAAAAATTCATGTGGCATATCATGATTCATGAGGCATTTTGAGTAAGCCTTCATACAGTACATAATATTCTAAACTTATAGCATAGCTTCAAATAGCGTACCGCTGTTTGAATACAAAATAATATTGCAGCCGAATGGAGCGATAGATTTTTCGCTCAAGTAAATATAAATTATATTTACTGTTGTAATGAAAATATAAGTACAATCGCGAATTTTTTTTATAATAACTTTATTTTTACTAATAGTTACTTCAGTAATAATGATATAAGCCATTTATATGTATTTTATTAAAATTATTACTTATTTGTAATTAACTAGAATTGTATGTCTGGCATAGCCGCATATGTTACTACAAGTACAGTACTCTTGTGAGCGGCAGTTGGATTCGCACTAGCCTATTGTGAGTCCGTGTTGTCGTATAGTGGTACATTATTATAGTCAAATTTATTATAGTCAAATTTATTCAACAATTATTTTTATATTTTATTAAAATATTTTTTTAATCCAAATTTATGGCTTCTTTTGACATATAAGTACCGTACGGAAGCACCATGTGATTGTTTATGTACTACAATTCTAAAAATTATAAATTTTATGAAATCGCACCCCCATACATTTATACCACGAGTCGCCACTGATATATATATATATTATTTTGTGTAATTATGTAGTCTATAATTACAGTATACTGTAATTATTATTATTATTATTTTAATGCACTTCACAAGAGGCACCGGGCACCGGGTTACCGCGTTGGGCTTTCCGT
>JAJOZX010008714.1:72500-125000 GCA_023014485.1 Bathynomus jamesi
GCACCCACTCGTTGTACGGGATTTAATTTTACTCGTTTCGAACTGTAAATTCTAATCAGTAATGTCTCGTAAAAACTAAAAAAAAAAAGATATTTATTGAGTTTCACTTAACTGTTACTGGTGCATAATTTGAGTGTGATCCCACTCAATGTGGTTCTCATTTAATCCCACGCCAAAAAGTAAGAAATCCGCTAATGAGAATCTCAAAGAAGTCAAAGAAGTCAATTCTCAAATTGATCTATTTCCAATTCATACCATTCTTATTCTCTTTCACAGCTTTCCCACTTTGGTCAAGGTTAGGTTAGGTTAGGTTAAGTTGTGCTAATCTTAGATTAGGTTAAGTTAGGTTAGGTTAAGTTGTGCTCTGTTAATCTTAGATTAGGTTAAGTTAGGTTAGGTTAAATTGTGCTAATCTTAGATTAGGTTAAGTTAGGTTAGGTTAAGTTGTGCTCTGCTAATCTTAGATTAGGTTAAGTTAGGTTAAGTTGTGCTAATCTTAGATTAGGTTAAGTTAAGTTGTGCTCTGGTAATCTTAGATTAGGTTAAGTTAGGTTAAGTTGTGCTAATCTTAGATTAGGTTGTTAGGTTAGGTTAGGTTGTGCTAATCTTAGATTAGGTTGTTAGGTTAGGTTAGGTTGTGCTAATCTTAGATTAGGTTAAGTTAGGTTAAGTTTAGTTAGGTTAAGAAGTATTAGCCATTGTCGTTTGGCGCCTTCACCATGAATGCCAATGAGAGTGACGTATAAGGAGCGTATTTATAATTTCGAATCTAACCACGCAAGCACGAAACAAAGGCTTGTGAAGAGCAATACTGTGATGACTGTGATGAATCAAAGTATTGTTTGTTTTCGGTAGTGGTGAACTTCCTATGGAAGTCTCGCCAGTGCGCTGACTCTCTATATGTACTTGGCAATGATGCGGCGAGGTCATACCCGAGCTGAATGGGTGTATATATATATATATGGGTATAGAACAGTGTTGTGCATACGAACAATGAAACCTTTTCTTTCTATCTAAACTCCTAATCTGTAAACAAAATATGTCCTGACTAATAAAATATATATATATTATATGAACAGGATGCAACTAATTTAACAAAAATTAAGAATAATCTCAGATTAATTATATTATATCCTTTTATTTCAGAGTGACCTTGCTTGAATTGGACACCCTATGATACCAAAAAGAACTCCCCCCCCCCCCTTCACCACTTATAATACCCCACTCGGAAAATAAAATAATAGTCAGTAACTAAAATAATATAATTGTTACGAAAACTCAAAATATAATTCCCAGAAATCCTTAAAAATAAGTTATAAAATTAATTAATTCAATTGTATAAAAACGAAATCGTTAAAGAATTAAAACATGATGACGTAATAGTTTCCTAAAAATGTAGAAATATGCGAACTGTTAAATTAAATATACAGGATATCCTCTTGACACTATTTAACTATATTTAATACGGACAATATTTAATTTCATTTAGTCTCCCATGTTCGTTATTAGGGGTAACTTACCTATTCCTAACGCGAATTGAACTACTTCAGTGCATTTTCTCTATTATTTTAAACCAAAGACCAAAAGGGGGGTTTGAAAATCTTTACGAAATGCATCTCACTGACATCTCTGTGACATTTTACATCTTTCTGGTAAGTATATACTACGGTTTAGCATATTTTATTTTTATGTTATTACTAATAACATAGTTACTAATATCATAGCCTCGGTGGAGTAGTGGTTAGCGTCGCTGACTACGAATCCATCGACCCCCGGGATCCAGATTCGGTGACGGCAGGCGGCGCGCAGCAAAACCCAGCTGTTCATCCTTCCACACAATAATAAAATTGGTTGGTAGATAAATGGGTACCCTGGGTAGCCTAGTGGTTAAATGCTGGACTGCTGATGGGGTATGGTTCGGATTCCACGTTAAACTGTAGGTCTAAGATGGAGTGACAAGCTTGACCTTCGTCAGAATGAACAATTTGGGCGGAAGCAAAAACAAAGGTTAACCTAATTAATTAATTTCATAATACTATTATTAGATTTATTACAACTAATTATAATTTGTTTGTCAGTAATGGGTTACGGCGTAGTCACGACGCAATACCACTTCCCGTAAGATCAGCGACGTTAAACGAAATGGGTTTGTTCAATGGTTGGTTAGAATGTCTTCCGCATTTAGATGATGTAACGACCGGTAGATTGTTCGGATTCCTCACCAAGCTTTAGGTCCCCTCCGTCACATGACCATTACGAAGTAGATTACACAATTTCAAACATTGTTGTTAATCAGTGTTAAGAATATCTGTCATATACAGGGTGTCGCAAAAGTCCTGCCTCATAATGTACATGATATTAGCCTTGGGAGGCAGGACTTCTGGGATGCCTTGTATATACCGAACTTATATGCCTTATATTTTACTCTATAAAAAACAAAGGTCTTCAGATATATGACTTCATATAAGAAGTCTATACAGATAAACACAGATAGACAGATAGACAGTCTTGTTTTAAGACGGTCTGCGCACATAAATTACCCGTTAACTCTGGAAGAATCTTCCTCAATCCATCTTTCCCCCTGCCTATGACATCCAGTCTTTAAAACGCAGAGTATCTACGCATCTCGATAACCCTGGACCTTGATTTTGGCTCTCTTCTTCATCTATGGGGGGGGGGACTTTTGCGGGCGTTCGCCCTTGGCCCCTCCTTCCTGCATATAAAAATATATAAAATGATTCAGGAGAGAAGCGTTGTTTGCAATTCATAAATTAAACCTTTAAAAGACGACGATTTATATCAATAACTTTAATTTTTTTTTTTTTTTAAAGTTTGGTCTATTTTATTAATGACTTTTGCTTCCGTTTAATGACTACAGTTATCAATCAAATAATTACTATCGACTTCTTCTTTGTCATTTGCAATTTCTTTTAAATATTAAATGTTTTTAAATACGGTATTTTAATTATATAATTGAGAGTAAACTCTTAATATGTCTTACTTGAAAAAACACACACACACACACACACACACCGGTTTTCTCAATCTTTCATCTACCTCAATTTTTCAATCGCAGTGTCCAGGCATCTCGAAATCTTTGGACCTTGATTTTTGGATATCTCCTTCTCCTTCTATTAGGTGGGGGAGGGAGGCATTTTTGTGGGCATTCGCCTTGGCCCCTCCTTCCTATATATAAATGTGTGTATATATATATATATATATATATATATATATATATATATATATATATATATATATATATATATATTAACAATAAACAAGCAGTTTAGGACTTGTTTCTTATCACAGAATTACAATTTGATATACTTTTTCCGTTTTTTCAAAAGAAAGATTGTTCAGTTTGGAAGAAAATCCCAAAATCCCGTTAAAATCGTCGTTAAATAAACACAAACGAGAATTCTTTTTATTTTTTTTCTCATTTGAATTCTCGTTCAAAAGATGTCGAGACTCAATTTGCCTTTTTAATCGAAAATGGTGTGCCGGGCATTAACGAAAGGAGGAAATTGAAAGTACAATTTTTTTTCTTATTTTTTTCCCCATTTTTTGACAGAGTAACTGTCTTTTACGGTGTTTTGAACGATGAAGAATGAAGAGAACATTATATATATATATATATATATATATATATATATATATATATATATATATATATATATATATATATATATATATATATATTGAGAGGGGTCGACCGCAGGTCAATCCTGAACGGTTGTTAAAAAATTATATATATATATATATATATATATATATACGCCTGACGTTTTGAACTTAGCATAAAAATTTATTTGACATCAGAGAATTTCTTTGATGTACGAGAGTCAGCACGACAAAAGAAAAGGTCACCCTTAAAGGTCCCCATTATTATATCAAAGATCGTGGTGACTCAAAAGCACATGTCACGTGGGTTAATGATCCCCCCCCCCCTCAATGAAAGGTATATGGGTATTTCTTACCTCAGTATTTAACAAAGAGAAGCCTCATGAAGGTCAAAGGTCGAGACAAACCGATTTTATTACGAATGTACTATATATATATATATATATATATATATTATATATAGAGAGAGAGAGAGAGAGAGAGAGAGAGAGAGAGAGAGAGAGAGAGAGAGAGAGAGGAAACCCACTCCATCCTGACCTCGAGCGGAGGTCAAGAGTTAACCTTTCTATTTGTTTGATATTTTTTAAAGCAAATATGAATGAAAGGGTCATGCGCACTGATTGGTTCATTGGTGTTATTGTTATTGTGTTTTAGACTGATTTGGCGTACCACTATTTGTTATATGGAATAGAACTTCTTATACAGCTTCGTTACAGAATTCTATATACACACCAAGGATAGATACACACCCACAACAAAAATTATACTAATTCTAATTTTCTCTCTCTCTCTCTCTCTCTCTCTCTCTCTCTCTCTCTCTCTCTATATATATATATATATATATATATATATATATATATATATATCGCATGTGTGTGTGTGAGGCTAAAAACTATAGGCCAGTGTCGCTTACATCTAATCTCAGGAAAATATTTGAAAAAATAGCTACAAAAAAAATCTAACTTTTTGGAAAAATTAAATATAACCAACATTGATTCCAGTGAGGAAGATCATGCCTCTCACTACTAATGGAACACTACAACAACAGTATTGATGAACTTGAAAACAATGAAAACTATGATGTGATATACACAGACTTTGCGAAGGCGTTTGACAAGTGTGACCATAACCTGCGGCGGCGAGTCGTTACAGTCCAAGGAATGTCTTCATCAGAATCAGAGGTCCTTACCTCAGTACTACAGGGAACAATATTAGTCCATTACTATTACTAATCATACTAACTGGTATGATGATGAAGTTATCAATGACAACAAGGTAACATCCTTTGCGGATGCACAAACGTTACTAGAAAAATAAGAAGCCCAAAAGATATAGGATCGCTACAAACAGACATGAACAGAATATACAATTGGTCTGAAGGCAGTAATATGAAATTTAACACTGAGAAGTTTCAACAAGTAAGGTACAGAAGAAAGAAGGATCTAAAATCCATGGAATATTATACCCCAAATGGGCAAAAAATTCAAAGAAACTCTAGAGCAAAAGATTTAGGAGTTATAATGACTGATGACACGAAATTTGAAACACAAAATAAGATAGGAGTTAAAGGAGCAAAAAGAATAACTAGACAGATACTGAGAACCTTTAAAAGAAGGGATACGACTATAATGGTTCCTCTGTTGAAAATACTGATCATACCTAAGTTGGAGTATTGCTCGGGCTTAACATCCACACACACACACACACACACACATATTATATATATTATATATATATATATATATATATATATATATATATATATATATATATATAATATATATATATATAAAGACAATAGTCAACTAGAAGGGATTCAGAGAAGCTTCACAGCCAAGATCAATGGATGCAAAGAACTAAATTACTGGGAAGGTTACTCGGATTAAATTTATATTCGCTGGAAAGAAGAGATAGGTACACCATTATTTACACTTGGGAAAATAATGGAGGAACTAGTCTCTAATCTTACTTTAAACCCTATAACCACTCAAACAACAGTGGAAAGAAGGAAAGGAAGAATGTATCGTGTTCCAAAACTAAAGACTAGACAGGCAACATCCTCAACCCTGAAGGAAAATAGCTTTGTTGTGAGAGGGCCAAGACTGTTGAACCAGCTGCCCAAGGAACTAAGAAACACGAGTGGTGTAGCGGTGGATATTTTAAAAATTTAGCCATTCTCGGGACAACTCCAGATGAGCCGGGAGAACCTGGTTATGTTAAGTGGAGGGCGCAAGAAACCAACTCTATTTCACCAGGCCAACTCAACTCTCGTTCTCCATAAGGAACAAGTACACGGGGATAGATAAAGGGATCTCCCACTGATATTCCTCACCCGTCGAAAATAGATTTTCTCTATTCTCGTGGTAGCACAACACCGAGAAGTACGAATGACTCAATATATCACTTGCTGCATAAATATATTTCACGGCGAGAGACCCAACTTGAAAACTCGGCGACATTCAAAAGGTTAGCAGACACATACACATGATACACACCCAATTACACAAAACACGCTCACACACTTGCCTGCCTTGTTAACATGTATAAGAATAGAGTAAATAAGTATTTTGTAGAAATACATAATTTCATAACGAACAAGAAACTAAAAAAAATGCATGGCATGGATTAGATGAGGTAGAGTTGCATTTCTGCCGTCACTAGTTCTTCTTTTTTTCTCTCTTGGGTGGCTGGGGGAACGTGACCGGTGAGAGCATGGTGTGGAAAATCCGATTTCCGTCCTCAATTCCTGTTTCAACCCCTTTCCTCTAGAGATATTTCATCACTTTGCCGACGTGATGTCTTTGCGCGTACAATGGGTACATTGGAGAGTTTAACCTTTAAATCTCCATTAATGTTTTTGGGGCTAGTCTGGAATGGGCTGTGGTATCTTTGTTGGCCCGATACCTCAGTAAATAGAGCCGTAAATATTTTGTATAAAATTAAAACCATAGTTGATATACGATCAGCACAAATATATTATTATTATGTTAGTTAAAACAACGGTGCTATCTAGTGTACGATTTATATATGTGTGCAGAGCATAATTGTAAAGCTACTTTATATATTCTACTCTTTCCTGTAAAATTTTCTAAGCTACTTTTCCAAGTTCAATATATTTTCTTCAACCTTTTTCCGCACCCGTTTCTAGCGGGGAGGGAGCGGAGGGTGGGAAGAGAGCCTTATGTTTTTTATATCCAGTTTTTAACTACTGCTAGGATAATTAAAAAATACACTAATTTAATAACAGGAACCTCCCCGAGTTGACATACTGTACAAGGGGAAAGCAACACGATTCTAAATAAGTCTCTTATTGTTTATAGACTTTTATTAACAAACCAAAAATTATGGAATAAACAAAGGTGTCTTTACTTTTCTACTTTTATCAACCCTCTGTGTGTGTATATATATATATATACACAGGGTGTCTCAAAAGTCACTATCTATTTTGAAAAATAATGGGAATTACGAAAAACTGGTTTAAGACATGAAAAATATATTTATTTCAAAGTAAGTGCCACAAAGAATTAGTGCTATTTATTTATCTGTCTCCACATGGCGACCATCAGTGTCTCTACAGAGCTCAAAGCGATAAATTGTTTCCCGGAACACACTTTCCAGCATTTGAGGTGTTATTTTCTGAACTGCATCGGTAATACGATTTCGAAGTTCGGCTACATCACTAATTCTTCTACCAGTGTACACCTTAGACTTAATGAAACCCCAGGCGAAAAAATCTAATGGTGTTAAATCGGGTGAACGTGCTGCCCATGGTTGTGTTCCTCCACGACCAATCCAGCTACCGGGGAAGCGTCTGTCAAGATAATCACGTACAATTATTGCATAATGGCACGGTGCTCCATCCTGCTGAAAAACTACTGTGTCAAGAATGCCATCTGTAAGAAGTTGAGGTTCGAGGAATTGTTCAAGCATGTCAAGATAATAAACCAATTAACTTTTTTTAAATACACAAATTTGCACCAGAAGTACATATCTTTATGCCAGCATAGCATTTTTTAAAAAAACATCTAATGTCACCTAAATAGATAGTGACTTTTGAGACACCCTGTATATATATATATATATATATATATATATATATATATATATATATATATATATATATATATATATATGTGTGTGTGTGTGTGTGTGTGTATGTATATATATATATATATATATGTGTGTGTGTGTGTGTGTGTGTGTGTATATATATATATATATACTAGCTGTTTTTGTCCGCGCTGCTAGGCTTATATGCTAGATAATCAAGTTATTTTTAGTATTTTTGTTTTTTCTGGAAGTAAATTTAGTTTTGTGAAGCCACTTCTATCGCTGTTATGCCCAGCACTTGCTTGGGGTGGGTGATTGTATTAAATTTAAAACTTAAAATTTTCACGGCTGCGTTCTTTTCTGTAGTTTTATTGACCAAATAATTGAACCCCCAGTAATTGGGGGCCTTGCGGTCCCCTAATAATTGGGCAAATTACTGGGCCCAGCCCCCTCACCCCAATTACTGGCAGCACCGCCCGTAGGGCCCTCTTTAGCTAATTCAGCTTTCTTTTCAGAGACCCCAAAAAAGTTAACAACAAACGGACAGACAGATAGACAGACGGACAGACGGACGAACAGACAAACAGAAAGACACACACCTTGCTTTTATATAGTAGATACAGTGGTGAGCTGGAGCCGGTTCGCACCGGTTCGCGCGAACCTGTTGTTAACATTTTGAAGCATTTTAGAACCGGTTGTTAAAAATCGTTACGAAAACAAATATTGTTATAGAATGATGTTAAAACCGAATAATCTTATAAAACGGTGTACAAAATAAACTTCAAATGCAAAGGAAAACTAGCACTATCTGGCCATTTGGAAATTACTACCTAATTAGTATGAAATAAGGTATGTATTTAAATGTTCTTCAAAATAATAATTTCTTTCTTTGTTATCTTGAAGCTATTTTGTAATTACTACCTAATTAGTAATAACTAATATACTTAAATATTCTTCATATTTTCTTCTTTTCAAATTTATTTAAAATTTTTTTTTTTTATTGTTAAGTACGAGTACAACTCCCAATGACACAATGCATTGCCGCTTCTTATGGAGAAAGGTACAAAAACTACATACTGTGGCACATCCTTTAAATCAGAACTTTTTATATAGGGAACCAGTTGTTAAAATTTTGGCAGCTCATCACTGACTGTAGATATACACTATATTAACAGGGACGTAGACAAGGGGGGCTACGGGGGCTTACCCCCCCTGAAATAAAATCATAGGTTTGATATTTCTATGCATTTTTTAAAATTATAGGTAAATTATAAGCAAGTACCCCATGCCAAGAACCTTTAGCACATGTTTAAGTATTGTAATATATTTATTAATGTGTTTTTACTCATTTACACACTTTTTATTATATATATATATATATATATATATAATACACACACAGTATTAGCCCTTTTCGAAAAGAAATTCTGGCTACATCCCTGTGTGTGTGTGTGTGTATATATATATATATATATGGTTATTTATAAGAAAGGAGTGTATGCCGAAATTTCAATAACACCTCAAAATAAGAAACTATGAAGATTTGCTGTTAAATCCGATCACAAGAAAATATACATCAATCTTTACCTCATACCAGCAATATAACCTTATCTTGACAACATAAACACGATTCACCCCCAAATTTTATGAGTATTCATTGTGTAAAGAGAGGTTTATAACCTCTTCGCTTTGCTAAAAAGCATTTTAAATCGTTCCTTATAACGCTCTATACATATAATGGTTCTATAAAAATTATTCATGCATTTGAGCAAAGGTTGGTTGGTTGCGTGGTTTCGAGATGGATATATCATCTAAGTTTCATGCTTATGTTTAGATTGTAATCGATGCGTTAAGGAAAAAAAGGTTGAACAGGGTGTGTGGGTGTGTCTGTGTGAGAGAGAGAGAGAGAGAGAGACACACACACACACACACACACACCCTCGTACTTATTTCAACATGCATATATAGACAATATAGATGATATTTATACGAATCACACACACACATAATATATATATATATATATATTAGCTAATTGGCTGTAGGCTCTATAATAATGTAATTAGATTAATTAAATAAATGAGTACTTGAGGTTCGAGGTCACCAGATCTTTCGATCAAATGAAAATAAATGTCATTAAAGGAGATTAAGAGAGTGTTTTCTTCCTTTAATTAAACGAAACGACAAATGATAAAGTCACAAATAAAAGGTTACAACTCAGCAAATGCAGGTACTCAACATAAATGAGGTTCGAACTGAGTGAATGATTAATTATATTGCGCGGCAGTTTACGAGTTAAATTACATGGATGGCAATGGTAGCTTAAATGATTAACGAGAATAGATTGCGCCATTGAATTTATTGTTACTGAAGTTAATGAATGACAACAGGCCAAAAACCGGCCTGTTACGATAGTCGTTTACAAGATGGAAGCTATCGTGTCACATAAGGAAGATAGCTTGAACTGGATGCCTCGAAGGTATGTATGTACGAATCGTTGTCATGGAAACATGACGCTGTCTCTGATTGAGAACAGTGAAGCTCCTTGTTTAAAGCAGATGCAGTCGAGGGAAATCTTGTGTTGGCCTGAGAGCGATTGAATACCTGCAAGCAGGGCCGCCGAGAGGGCGGGGAAGCCGGGTTAAATCCCCGGGGACCGGAAAGAAGGGGGATAAAATCTAAAAATATTAATAAAGCAATTGATTAAATAACAGAGAGGAAATATAATTAATTAACATACATTTTATAGAGATTATCATAGTGAATAGTGAATAGTGAATAGTGACTTGGACATATAATCAGTTTGCTTGTTATGTACACAAAAAACATTCATAATAAAATACTGAGTAAACAGGGGGGCCCATATACCAATCTTTCCCCGGGGCCCGTGGCAGCTCTCGCCGGCCCTGCCTGCAAGCATCTGCTTGTAAGAGTTGTCACTACATATATACACACACACACCTACACACACACACACATATATATATATATATATATATATATATATATATATATAATATATATATATATATATATATATATACTTCACCCCTTCTTTATATACGACCTCTTATATATAAAAAAAATCAAAATGCATCTTTATTTGCTTGTAATGACTGTACGCATCTCTAAACGAGCGTGCATGAATACGCCTGTAATCATTGATGCTGCATTCCCACCCCACTAATCTTATCTGAACGCAGGAAGTCAGCACAGACGTTGAACATGCAATGAAATGCCTGCAAACTTTTCTGCACAAAGAATTCAATGCAATGTTAATATTATTTTTTTTTAATGATAGTTGGTTTTAATTTCATTAAATTTGAACAAGTAGAGAAACGTCAGTTAAATAAGAGAGTACTCGGCCGGAATGTTAATGTTAATATATATATATATATATATATATATATATATATATATATATATATATATTTCATGCAGGAAGGAGGGGCCAAAAACACCACCCCTCTCATTGAGGAGAGAAGAAGAGAATCAGGAGCAAGAAATGTTACTATCTTTTTATTTTTAAATTTTGAGAAGATTGTTTAGTGTGTAAGATGTGCATGCAAGTGTAATGAGGAATAGAGGGGAGAAGCGTTTGTTTGAGAGCAAGCTGGACTGCTCGCACGGTAGATGAGACACGGAAAAAGATCAGTTAAGGAGGACAGTGACAGGAGAAACGGGAGTTCAGCACTCCCTATCTCCTGCCTAACTTCCCTCCCCGAGGAGTACTTCCCTGGTTGACTGGTGTCTACACTCTATTCCATATATATATATATATACACTACAGATCCCGTTAGTTCCTGAGTTAGATTCCCGCAGTAAATGCATAGCAAGAGGATATTAACTTCTGCACACGGTACTTTGATACTTTTATTTATTAATTATCTAATTAGACACGGTAAATTGGAATGTAATCAGCCGCTTTTTAGGTGATTATTATAGGAACCTCCAATTAAAGCAAGTCCAATTACCTTGTCATAAATACAAAATTTATTAATTCATAGTTATAAATAAGGCCTTTTAATATAGAATTCTAATTATTATTAGTGATATAATTAATCAACAAGTTTTGTTATTTATTATTATTATTATTATTATTATTATTATTATTATTATTATTATTACAAGAAATAGCAGAGATAAGGTCACCTTGTATTTATAACTGGCTGAATGCAAATAAATTATGATTAAATTTATCAAAGACCTCAAATATAATTATACCAAGTAAAAAATAGAATATCAATTTAAATATGGATATAAATAATATTTTAGTTAATAGAGTATCAGAGGTTTGGGTGTGGCGAAAGTCGTGTGTGGATGAGCGTTGTCGTGAATAGGGCAAACATTCTTGTCCCTCCGTTGTCGTCTCTTCCGTTGGATAGCATTTCTTAGTGTCTGTAGTGACTCGCAATACCTGCTGATATTCCACAGTGGTGTTCAGCTCCAGAAAATCTAACAGCAAAGGCCCTTTGTGGTTCCAAGAGATCGTCACCATGATCTTATTGATGGAACTCTGCGCTACATCCTAATTTCTTACCAGCTCCCAATGGATAGTTGTCACCCATCCACAGTACAGCCCGGACCTTGCGCCTTCGGACTATCTTCATTTTACTCCCCTGAAAGATCACCTTCGAGGAATGCACTTTACCTTAGGTGAAGGTCTCCAAAATGCCACTGGATCATGGTTTCGTCAGCAGAGCACGAACTTCTACCACATGTCGATACACTCGCTGCCCGCCAGATGGCAGAAGTGCGTCGATGCCAATGGAGAATACTTAGAGGGGTAAAGGCAGTATTGTTGCTCTCTTCTTTCAAGTTCCATTTCATTCCAATCGGTACTTCTTTTTAAAAAATGTGTTTGGAAACTTACCAGACACCCCTCGTATGTATTAGATAAAAAAAAACAGAATCATAGGTGCAAAAGATAATCAAGCAAGAACAGATAAACCCTTTATACTCAGATTCTTAAATCTTCTTAAGCTTAATGACCACCACAACCTGAACATTTGCTCATATATTCATAAAATATTTCATACACTCAAAATAAAACATTCTTAATTTAGATAAAAATAACTTCTTTTTGAGGATGCATTCTTGTAAGAGAAGTTTTTCCTTCTTCTGGGTATCAAAACTTCTTTTCAGATGATAAAATAACTTCTTTTAATGATACATAACTTCTTTTGGTAGAAGATATAGTCTTCAAAACTTCTTTTTGGGGTGAACTGAGAAAATAGAAGATAATATTTCTATTTATAGAAAGTTGCGGGAAATGTTTCATTTTCGGTGTATAACGAAGCTTCTTTGGTAATTCTGCATGGAAATAATATCAAAAAACCAGGTAAACCACTCAGTGGAGACCTAAGGTATGATAACTTTTCCTTCTAAAAACCTAATTTCACACTTGAAACATCAAGGAGATCCTCCTCATACGAAGGAATCGATATCTGAGATAATCTAGAAACAAATTTAAAAACAAGCCTTTCTCACAGAGATTTTTTGTATTCAGTTATAAAAGGAAAATCGTGGTTAGGTATCAACTTCTTTCTCTCTTTACTTTTCTGCCGATACCCTATGCCTTAATTTCTGCTAAAACCTTTAAAAAATTAATTTCATCTCCAAAGTGCTGCTTTCTTTTAAATTAAAGGTATCTGTCCCATTTAAGTTCACCTGAATCAGTATTAATCAATGTATTATTGAATTATTATTTCAGTAATGATTCTGAATTGTTGTACAGGATGCTTCAAAAAAATGTTACCACCTATATGGCGCTAATATGTCATTGCTTACCACTTATAGTTTGTGTGGTTATTTTTTGGTTCATGTAAGTATTTGTACGTTTATTTGCTTGTTTTTTAATAATAATGTCGTTTTTTTTCAGGGATTGTGTGAGTGATTAGAGTGAACCCCATTGACTGGAAATGGCTACAAGGTTTACATTAGAGCAACGCAGATTTGAAGTTTAATTTCTGCGTTGCTCTAATGTAAACCTTGTAGCCATTTCCATTGAATGGGATTTACTCATTAATCACTCACACAATCCCTGAAAATAAAACATTATTATTAAATAACAAGCAAATAAAGGCACAAATACTTACATAAACAAAAATAAAACAAACTATAATTGGTAAGCAATGACATATTATCGCCATATAAGCGGTAACATTTTTTAAAGCACCTTGCATATAAATGTCATATCCCTACGTAAATACTTATAATGTAAGTAATTATTGCCATGAAAGGTAATTCTCATTGTTTTGTACTTGGCAGTTCTTGACACGTACATTATAGTATTTAAAATTCTATGTACTTACTGATAAAATAAATTGTACTTGTAATCTCTCTGTACTGTCTTCTGAAAACAAAATTATTATTATTATTATTATTATTATTATTATTATTATTTCGTGTCTAATAATTAGTTAAAATTATATATAACGTTTTCATTATTATGAGAGAATTGATACCATTATTATATAAACAGATTTTAGACTCAACAACTTGGTTTTATTACAGGGAGAGAGAGTGAAGATGCTGTCTTAACTTTATTATATGATGGTAACCTTTTAGCACCCAACGGCCCTTTACTGAGCTGGTTCTGGATAATGCCAGACGATTTTATTAAGTTTCAGAGAAGACCCTGATCATCAAAAGGTTAATCGTCGAGTTTTTGCTTGAAAATTATTTGTTTGCGCCTTCGTGTGGACCTTTCAAACCGAATGGCTTTCATGCAATTTATCGAAATATTTCACAAACTTGAAAAATTTGGTATACATTACATCTCTCTCACATTCCTAGATTCTGTATTTCATTAAACGCACCCAATTTATGTTCATTGATGAGGTTAAATCTGATATAAGATCTATTTCAACTGGAGTACCGCAAGGTTCATATTTTGGTCCTTTGTTCTTTTTAATATTAATGACTAAAGTAATCATATTTGCAGACGATACGGTTCTATTCTGCTCTTAATGTGATTTTAACTGTTTAGAAACTATCATGAATAAAAATTTGAATATGGTATGTAGCCCTTATTTCATAACTATGGTAAATTATTCTAAGGCTATATTATACCGAGGTTATAAAATAATGGTAAACACCTATTTCATAGCGATGATAAATTATACCAAAGTACATTTTACTCAAGTTATGAAGTACGTAACGGTTAAATAGTCTTGTGTCAGTAAATTATCCTTACACCCAACAAAAACAAAAGCAATGAGCTTTACTTTCTTACAACCACTTAACAAAAACTAATGAAGCTACTGGACTGGTAATAAAGAACCTTGGTCGGATTCTTCAATGTAACTTGAAGTTTAATGACTGCCTCGCTTACTTACTTTCTAAGTTGTCTGAACGTGATAGCATTATCTACACACTCTTAAAATAAACATTTCGTATACTGTAATTGTTTATCGAAATTTTATAATCCATTTTATGTCCCTCGCTAACTGCATACATTTAGCCTAAGGTGATTCTCGAATCTCTTCTCTGTTATTCCTTTAGAATGCCTAAAACGAAACTTATTCAAGTTTATTCAAAAGTTGGTGCTTAAGATGAAAGAAAAGTTCTAAAGTTAGAATGGGCACCGTTATATCTTCCTTACTGCGTGAAAGATGCATAATTTCTTTGTAAAAGAAATCGCTGGTCTTTCCTGGACCCACACTTGTAATACGATACCCCATTTTTATAGGGTCATATGGTTAAGCGATTGTATTATCTATCGAAGGGCATGAGTTTGTGGGTCTTATTTCAGAAAATATATATACGTATATAGCTCGGAGCTTGGTTTTAAAAAGTCATATCTCGAATTTGTAAGATGCACGTAGTGAAATTTCGTTGTTATTATTATTATTATTATTATTATTATTATTATTATTATTATAATAACTTAAAAAATGATGTTCTACGACTTAAAAAGTTAAAAACAAGGACATATCCACAATCTAAAAAAATTTCAAATTGTCAATGATGCTGTCCCAGAATTCAGCCAAAACAAAATACTTGCATCTCAACTCCAACATTGTCGACAAAAGGCAATCTAAGCTAATCTAATCTAGCAGTCTAGACAAAAAATTTCCCTAGATTGCTCAACTACATCTTAATGCTTCAGTGGACCCTTCAGTGGACCCATCCTCTGGAACAACCTCGCTCAACAAAGAGACAAAAGGATCTAACACTCTTAAAAAAATTTCCGGATAGAAACTGAACGATAAATTCATGAAATCATAGAACCATTACTTCCTCTCCACTGTCCTTATCTGTTTCCACTCCACACTTCTTCCCCATTCCCTTCTCTCAAAACAATACCAATAAGATAAATAAGATAAATAATTATTATTGTTGTCTAACCACTATTTCAAGGTATTCCCTATTGTATATAGACTTTGTATACTTACAAAGAATAATGAATATTTATGCAATCTTAGCTATTGTTGTATATTATATATCTAACTTTATTTATACTTAATTTTACACATTTTTCCCATTTCAATGTATTATAAATAATCTCTTTATTCTAAACATTCTAAAGAGCTCTATCAAATAACCCCATTTTGAATATAAAGACTATAATTTGCTCGTAAAGAGGAGATCGTAGATGCTACTTTAAAATGTACATTTTGTTACATCTCTTATGTTCGATGTTTCCAGTAAATGTTGAAATAGGACGAAAACAAATAATTTTTAAATATATTTATTTAATTCATTTATTTATTTTACGTTATATCCGTTAAGAAGTCGTATTTTGTCCATCTTTAAAGGATAACTTGTTTTGCCGCATTGAAATCGCCTTTGATAAGTGTAATAAATCAAGAAGCCATTACTAATATATATATATATATATATTATATATATATATATAAAATAATAAATGAATTGTTTAGTGAATTTATCGGAATTTTAAGGAGATTGTAGATAACAATCGACCAGGGAAATACTCGCGAGGTAGGGGCGGGGGAGTTAGGCAGGAGACAGGGAGTGCTGGCACTTTTGTTTCTCTTGTCCCTGGCCTCCTTAGCTGATCTTTTTTCGTGTCTCATCTACCCTCTGAGCAGTCCAGAATGCTCGCAAACACACACTTCTCTCACTACTTATCACTATACATACAAGTTTCTTAAACACTACACAATCTTTTCAAAATTTTAAAAAAAATCAACAAAATGGCATGGACTTCAAGAGCCTTGGAGTTCTCTGGGGAAAGGACCATAAATATCCCGACCTCTGGCTCTCCCACTGCCGATACCAGGAACGCAGTCCCAGGCAGTGGGGTTGGTTTTGCTACAGACCATTCGAGTTGTTTTGGGCCTTTGCCTGATTCACTTTTCATAAACTTCTGCAATATCCGTGGCACTCTCATTTTGCTAAAATCTCCATTTTGGGAGATTTCAATGTTCACCACCACCTTTGGCTTTCCTCCCATTTCACCGGCATCCCTGGTGAACTAGATTACAACTTCTCTATCCTGAATGACCTGGAGCAGATTGTGCAGCACCCTACAGTCGTATCCCCGATCCCCTTGGAGATAGGCCCAACATTCTGGATGTATTTCTCATCACTCATCCTTCTTCTTACTCTGTCAAACTTTTTCTCCGTTGAGCTCCTCCGACCACAATCTAATATCTGTTTCCTGTCCTGTCGCTCCAGTTCGGCTTTTGGATCCTCTCAAGAGGAGACGCCTTTGGCACTTTGGTGCCACTGATTGGGAGGTCCTTGGGCAGTACTTCTCTGATTTCCCATGGAAATCACGGAGATGATTCTCTCATGCATGAAGGCGTACATTCCATATTCCAGTTCTACAACTAATGCAAAAAGCCTTGGTTTAACTTTGCTTGTTTTAATGTTATCCGCAAACGCAGAGGAGGCTTTCAGAAGGTACAGTTGCCATCCAACTCCTAACTCACATTTAGATTATATTTCTGCCTGGAATCGTGTAAACTCTGTTCTTAACACTGGACAATTCCGGTGCTGTTCCTCCATCTCGTCCTCCCTCCGACTTAACCCTTTCGCGCCGAGGACGTACGCGGTACGTCCCCATTCAAGAGCTCGAGAACGCACATTTAAAAAATAGCAGCGAGAAAGGGTTAATTATGTCTGAAATTAGAATCTCTTCCAAAGATGTTTTTTCTGCCCTATCTGGGCTCAATTCTAGGAAGGCGTACGGTCCTGATGGTGTCGTTCCTGTTGTTTCAAGAACTGTGCTTCTGTGCTGACACCCTGCTTAGGCAAACTCTTTCGTCTTTGTCTTTCATCTGGTACTTTTCCTTTCTGCTGGACGTTCGCTTTCATTCAGCCTTTCCCAAAAAAGGGTGACCGCTCTCAACCCTTGAACTATCGTCCAATTCCTTTGATTTCTTGCCTTTCTGAAGTTTTTGAATCTATTCTTAATAGGAAGATTCTTAAACACCCCTCTTCTCACAATCTTCTTTCAGATTGTTATTATGGGTTCGGGCTACGTCATAGGCAATGTCGTAACATCGCTTCCCGTTGATCAGCGAAGTTAAGCGACATTGGGTCGGATAGTAGTTGGATGGGAGACCGTCCGCTGCGTCCAGACAATGTAGCGACCCGTGGTTCGGATTCCACGTAAAGCTGTAGGTCTCCTCCGTCATATGACCTTAGATGTTGCGAAGGAGGTTAAAGAAAACCAATAATTATTATTATTAGTATGGGTTCCGCAATGGGCTACCTTAGTTGGTTAGGCACGTATAAATGAACATAAAGCAGACAGACTCCGCAATGGGCTACCTTAGTTGGTTAGGCACGTATAAATGAACATAAAGCAGACAGACTCCGCAAGGGGCTACCTTAGTTGGTTAGGCACGTATAAATGAACATAAAGCAGACAGACACCATCATTCTCTACACACACATATATATATATATATACACAGTATATAGATATATGATACACACACACACACTATATATATATATATATACATATATGTACTATATATATGTGTATATGTGTATATATATATATATATATATGTATATGGAAGAGTAATATTCACTGTACGCCCAGTTGTGACATGTTCCTATAGTTATTAAGGTAAAAGAATGTTTATAAATCCTGCCGCACCTGATAACAAAAGCCAGTAAAAAAAACATTTTAGAGGCTATCTTTTTTTTGCCAGACTTTTATACAGTATAAGTAAGATTAAGATTTCAGTCAATGAACTATATATTCTTTACTTGTTCCTGATGTCTGTTACTAATGTCTGTTCTCTCTTAAACTGTTATCAGACAGATAGTTTGAAATCTTGCATATAATTTTGCTTCAGTTCATGTTCATATTTTAAAACAAATTCATTTTTATTTTTTAAAACATTAAATATTTTGATTTGGCACCCCTTTGGCATCTTGCTCTAAAATGGCATGTGCGTAGGTGGCTCTATAAATGAAGCGACAAGTTTTTTAGGTATAAATTTTTGCATATAAAACCGGTTTTACTCGTATACCCGCTATTTTTGGGCATCATGACAACTTCCCCGAGACAGTCTTTGAATCTTCTTCCTATACCATTAAGACAGGAATTAGTAACATAATTCCCGTTGGTATTTTTACCCAGGGGGTGATTTAGTGTTGTACTTATTTCTACAAATAAAAAAAAAATATTAAAAATTAGTAATACATATATTTTATAAGCTATTTTTGTAAATACTATTTACACACTTTTACACTTGAAACACACCACTTTTTCCATTGAAAGTGTAAGTACTTTTTACTGGGCGAGCTAGGTTGAATTCGGGTTGAATTCTTTGGCTACATCGACACTTTATATTTTCTTTAGTATGACCTAAACGTTACTTTTATGTGTTACTATGTTTTAATTACTATGTTATACTTTTTTATTTTCAACCATTATTTTTTTTATCGTAATAAAACAATATAAGATTTTAGTTTTTGGTGTAGGATAATTTCTTTTAGTTCCAAGTTAGTTTAATTAGTAGTAAAGCGGCTAATTAAAGATTCTGCGTTCGAGTTTCGGCTTGGACCTCAGATTTTAATGATTAAATTACTCCTCTTGGTTTTCTGTGGTAGGGTAGCTGTTCGAATTTCATGTAAAACGGTAGGTCCCCTCCTTAATATGATCTTAGATGTTAAGAGCTCTGTTATGAGTTATGAAATCATTAAAATAATGACTCACGTAGTCAGGTTCTTGTGGCATTGGTCGGCATTATTAAATTACCAGTGCCAGATAACGTATACTGTAGATAGTTATTTTCAAATTAAAATACCTCTTTCATAAGGAAAATATTAAAATACTGACACAGGTTTTTGTGGCACTGGTCGGCACTATCAAATTACCAGTGCCAAATAACTTCTATTATAGATAATTATTTTTAAATTAAAATATTTCACTGATAAGGAAAATAAAACGCTGATACTCATTAGATATAATATTACATAATGAATATCTAATGCCATTTTTTTTAAATTATCATTAAATTATATAATTTCTTTTCTCTGTCATAATTAAAATAATTTATGATTTATATTATTTGGGTTTTTTTTTTGTAATTATTATTAACGCACTAAAAATCATTCATTAATTTATTCATCAGTCCTCTTTATTTTCCACTATTCATTCATTTTATTCGTTATTCATTATTTTTTAATCAACATTGCTTATCATTCATTACCCATCATTCCTATTCATAGTTCGTTATTGATCAACATTATTTATCATTCATTATACCTCACTATTCATCATTCGTATCCATCATATCTATTCATAATTCATCATTCATATTCCTCATTCATCATTTCGATTTATCATTTATTATTCATCATCCCTACTCCTTATTCATCATTTCTATTTATCATTTATTATTCATCATCCCTATTCCTTATTCATTACTTCTATTCATCATTTATTATATAATAATAATAATAATAATAATAATAATAATAATAATCTTCACTGAGAAATAACACATTACATAAGCTATACATTACATCCATACTGGTTTACACAATGTTAACGTTTAATTTTGTATTTTTAGTGACAAGTAGTGTAATTACAGTATTCTTATCTAAATATGCCGTTGGGATCATGACAGCTTTTCAGGCAATGATTATTATTTATCATTCATCAATTATTTATCATCCCTATTCATTATCCTTCATTCATATTCCCATTTATTATTCCTATTCATTATTCGTCATTCCAATTCCATATTTATTATTCTTATTCATTATTCATCATTTCTATCTATTATTCATCATTACTATTCAACATTTGTTATTCACCATTCCTATTCATCATTTATTATTCATTATTCCTATTCACCATTTGTTATTCATCATTCGTGTTCATCCTTCATTATTCATCATTTACTTTTACATCAACTTTCCCCTACAACCATTACAGTTCTGGCTCCATAATTCCCGAGTGGTATGCTAACCAATTACTGTCCCATGAAAGACAACATTTTCGGAAATTTTTATTGTAGGATCGTTTGATCCGTCATTTCTTAACGCGTCATTCCTTAATGCATCTATTTTGCCCTAATACGTTACTGCTTTTGAATCCTTAGAAAGCAATTATACGCTTATCCTCTTTCGATTCCTGAATAAGACGTTCAAAGATTGCATTTTCATTACAAAAAAAAGATTACACATTGATGAAGTAAATTAAGCTCTTATTTATCAGGATTCTCAGAAACCAAATTAGGTGTTTCTTTTTTTTTTTGTGTGTGTGTGTGTAGATGTATTTTTTTTATACGTGCTTTCAAGTAACGACTTTAAATGGTCAATGAACTGTTAGTTTTATAGAAAGACCGAGAGAGATGGATTCCACCGCCCCCTTCTTCAGGATTAGCTCTTTTGAATTTAGATTAGGATATGATAGGTTTATCAAGTAATTATACAGCGATTATCTTTTGGCTTTAATTCATTGTTTATATATATATATATATATATATATATATATATATATATATATATATATATATATATATATATATATATATATATATATACAGTATATATATATAAGTCTGATAGAATGACATCTGAAACATATTTATTTTATTTTAAATAAATGTAAAATAAATGGTTGTGGTTAGGTTAGGTTAGGTTAGGTTGGGTTAGGTTGAAATAGATTAGGTTAGGTTAGATTAGGTTGAACTAATACAATAAGCTCCATAATTAATTAATTAATTAATTAACAAGATACTGATCACGAATAGTATTCAAAATATGAATTTTCGACCTAATCTCAACCTATTTCAACCTAACCTAAACCAACCTAACCTAACCTAACTTAACCTGACCCGACCTCACCAAAACCATTTTTTATATTTAAAGTAAATACGAGTTCCCGACGTCATTCTTAAGGTCTGTCGATATTTGAATAGATAAATAAAGAGAGAGAAGAGAGAGAGAGAGAGAAATTTTGACCTCTGATTTATATCTGAATGAGGTTATATGACTCATCCAAATGGGGTGGGAAATTAGGAAGGACGCCAATATATCACCTTCATGAACTTCTTTCCAGCGAAAATTGTTTCTGATGATTTGGATACCGTTATTTAAGTCTGCAGAAAGTGTTTTCAGTGTAAATTCAAGCTTGTGTGCTGAATAAATGCTAGCATATATACTGTATATATATATATATATATATATAGAGAGAGAGAGAGAGAGAGAGAGAGAGAGAGAGAGAGAGAGAGTCCGAAAAACCTCTAACCAATGGAAAATACCTTGAAACTCGTAACCCGACGGGAAATATTTTTATTTTTTTATGCATGGAACCATGGAACGATATTATTTATATATATATATATATATATATATATATATATATATATAAATAATGTAAAATGAACAATAAAGAATGGACTTTATTTCACTCTTACTTTAAGGGAAACATTTAATTTTAATCTTAATAATTAATTAACTTTTAATAAAAATAATGAATTTCAATATATCAAATCTGAAAAAAAAAAATCACTTTTAATAAATGTTTTTAGTTACAAATCTTTCTTATTAGAAATTATCAGTCGAAACAGCTTATAAGAATCAAGTTTGGAATTGTCAGAATGATTCTTATACCCGGATAATTCTTATAATGAAATTAACAATAAAGTTACAACACCTGGATCGGTGTTCTTAAAGGCAGACTTATCTTATAGTTGATTATTATAAGTGGCTTTGACTGTAATATATATATATATATATATATATATATATATATTAATATTATATATATATATATATATATATTATATATACACGAGTATATAATAATAATTACAAAGTATTTCATTTTAATATAAAGATGTAGCATTATATATATATATATATATATATATATATATATATATATATATCTATATATATTACAAAAGTAACAAAAGTAAGTGTGTGCGTATATATATGTGTGTGTGTGTGTGTGTTGTGTGTGTGTGTGTGTGTGAAAATAATCTAGATTTTTTCATTTAAAATTACACATAAACACATTTCATTTTTAAATAAAATTTTGACACATTTTTACTCAAACAAAATAATAAAAATAAAATATAAAATGATGAAATTTTCAACAAACATAGACAGACAGATAAATAGATAGAAAAAGAGACAGATATACAAACATATAAGCAAACAAACAGATAGACAATCAGACAGGCAGACAAACAAACATTTAGGCAACCAGATAATCAGTCAGATAGACGAGCAAATAGAAATACAAACAGATAGATAAACAGATAGACAAACAGACAGGCAGACAAACAAACATTTAGACAACCATATAGAGAATCAGACCGATAGAGAAACAGATAGAAATACAAACAGATAGATAAACAGATAGACAAACAGACAGGCAGACAAACAAACGTTTAGACAGGCAGACAAACATTTCCAGAGGCAGATAGAGAATCAGACAGAGAAACAGATAGAAATACAAACAGACAGATTAACAAATTGATAGATAGATAGATAGATAGACAAACAAATAAACAAACAACTACAAACTACTTTCAATTAAACTACTTCTTAATTTTTCTATTCAAACTTTTAATAATTAAAGCGAAAACGTGTTAAAAAGTTTTATTTTTGTTTTTATTTTTAGTTTATTCTTATTTTATTTTTTTATAAATGTCATCCCTAATTGGGTGCACGATTTCTGTGCTTCTTTTTTTTCTTTGGTAGACGATAAGAAATTCTAAATAAATAAATAAAAATGTATTTTATTTAAAATCATTACCTCTTTTATTTACTTATTTATCAATTATATTAACAGCTAAACTTTTGAGAATACACACACACACACACACACATATATATATATATGCACACACTTACTTACTTTGTATATATATATATATTATATTCCACACCAGAATTCGAACCCGGAACCTCTGACTGGCGTGAAAACGCTAGTGATTCCTTAGGGAGATGAAATATGCACCATGTTATGTTAACTCTTATATTTTATCGTAATGGGTTTGAATCGTAGTGAGAGATATTTTACATATGCAAAATTCATCCTTCACTAGGTCTCGTAGTCGAGACCTCTGGCTCGGAGACCCTGAACGTTAACCATTCGGCTACATCTTACAACTATATAATAGCCGAATGGTCAATCCACTGGTCTCCAACTCGGATGGTCCAGGTTTGAATCGTGGTGAAGGGTACATTTTCCATGTACATAAGTGTCACTTATACTTTTCCATATATATATATAGTTAACCCTTTATACCAAAATGGCATCAAAACGCTTGTATTTATATCCAACAAAATTTTAACTCTATTATATTGTAAATTCCTTACGTACTCTTCAAAGGTAAGTGCGTGAATTAACGTTAAATTTGATTTAATATTTAAATGTGGTTTTATGTTCCTTTCAGAATATGTTAAGATTTGGAGACACGAATTTCAATGAAGAAGATTATGACTGTCATATTGTCAGATTCGCTTGTGAATGGCAAATTTATGCTGGGGAAAAAAAAAAGAAAAACAAAAAAAAAATATATATATATATATATATATATATACATATATATATATATATATATATATATAGTGAAACCTCTGAATACCGGACTAATGCGTGATGAGGGTGTCCGCTGTTTGTAGCGTTTCTTTTCGGCGCACCCAACGCCACCAGAAAACAATAAATATGCGTACAAACATAAAAAAAACATAAGTACAGTACAGCAAATACTGTAACATAGTTCATAATAGTTTCACTCAAACTATTTACTACAAGAAAACAAATAAATAAGACAATACAAGTCATAAATAAATAAAATATAATGCAATATTTTCGCACACATTATTATTTACCTCAGTTGTGATGCTAGTGGGGTTTGTAGATGCTGGCCTGGCCGGGGTGCTGCCTCCTCCTCCTGTGCCATGCATGTGTAGGTAGGACTAGTCATCCTCATCACTCTCAAACTGTACATAGGGTACTTCTGGAGTGACTGGCATTGGCGTGAAGAGCTTCTCAGGGGCGGTCTAGGCGAAGGTGCGGGAATACTACTAGGACCAGCAACGGGGGATGGCGGAGGAACATCCATTGAGGAGTCATTCTCTTGCCTTGAGTGACAAGGACGGGCTACAGGCTTGCAGAATTCCCCAATTTTCCTCTGAACAGGGACACACATTTCCTGCTACTTCTTGGCCACCCTGGTTCTCATCTCCCTTAGTATGTCATAAAAGAGCTGCAACTCGTCATGCTTGGTGGAGCTGAAGTTCAACAGCTTGGCTATGTTATTCCTAACTTAAGATAGCTTCATGGGAGGGCAAAAATGAGTCTCTTATTCGGAGCATCCGGTATTAAAAGGTTTTAATATACTGTATATATATATATATGGTAACCTTGGTTTTGCTTCCGACCGAATTGTTCATTCTGACGAAGCTTGTCGCCTCACATTAGATCTACAGCTGAACTGGGAATTCGAACTACGACCCACCACGGGTAATCAGAAATTATAAAATCGTCATCCGGACTCGGACCTCACGATCTCCCATCAGCAACCCAGCGTCTTAACCACTGAGCTACACAGGTTACTCTACTACTATCTACCAACCAATTTTTTTCTTATATGGAAGGAAGAACAAGTGGGTGAGCTGAGCGCCGTCTAACCTTGCCGGGAATTGAACGCTGGCCGATGGACTTGTAGTCAGTAATGCTAAACACTACACCATATATATATATATATATATATATATATATATATATATATATATATATATATATATATATATATATATATATATATATATATATATATACTGTATATATATATATATATAACAAATTTCTTTTTAATTTTATTAGTTCTATGAACAAAAATTTTATAGGTCATTGGTTTCGCTATTTGGTTTTACTTGTCGTATTACTGATGGAATGACCGTGGTCAGAGGTAATAAACTGTAATTACTTCTAATTACATCTAAAACCATAATTATATATATATATATATATATATATATATATATACCTTACAACCTTACAAAGGTTCCGCACGATGATTCCTCATTTCGCGAAGGTCAAGCTTGTCGCCTTTCCTCTCGAGTTGGCCTGGTGAAGTATTGAGTTGGTTTCTTGTGCTCTCCATCTCACATAGCCAGGTACGCCCGGCTCATCGGGAATTGTGCTGAGCCAGGCGTCTAGTCTTCTTTTGAAGATGTCCACCACAAAACTATTTTCTTTCAGGGTTAAGGAATAAGGATGTTCCCTGTCTCGCCTTCAACTTGGGAATACGACACAATCTACCGTTTCTACCTTCCACCGTTGTTTGGGGAGTTATAGGGTTTAGAGTAAGATTAGGGACTAGTTTCTCCATTATTTTCCAAGTATAAATAATGGTGTATCTCTCTCTCTTCTCCTTTCCAACGAATATCGGTCTAGTTCGTGTAACCTTTCCCAGTAATTTAGTTCTTTGCACTCGTTGATCTTCGCTGTGAAGCTTCTTTGGATCCCTTCCAGCTGTCTAATGTCTTCTTTTTTATATGGGGATGTTAGGACCGAGCAGTATTCCAATTTTGGTATGATCAGGGTTTTCAGTAGAGGAATCATTACATTCCTACCCCTTCGTTTAAAGGTTCTCAATATCTGTCCCGTTATTCTCTTTGCTCTGTTTACTGCTATCTTATTTTGTGTTTCAAATTTCGCATCATCTGGCATTACAACCCCTAGATCTTTTGCTCTGGAATTTCTCTGAATTTCCTGTCCATTTGGGGTATAATATTCCATGGATTTTAGGTCTTCTCTTTTTCCGTACCGTAACAGCTGAAATTTCTCGGTGTTAAACTTCATATTGTTGTCTTCCTTCCACTTATAGATTCTGTTTATGTCGGTTTGTAGAGATCCTATGTCCTCTGGGTTTCTTATTTTTCTACTGATCTTTGTGTCATCGGCAAAGGATGTTACTGTGCTGTCTCTGGTAACGTCCTCATCCATGTCAGTTAGCATGATTATGAAGAGTAGTGGAGCTAATACTGTTCCTTGTGGTACTGAACTGAGGACCTCTGATTCTGATGAAGATACTCCTTGTACTGTAACGACTTGCCTCCGCTCACTAAGGAAATTATATATCCATTTCCCTACTTTTCCTGTTATTCCCATATATTTCAGTTTATGTATTATGATTCCGTGGTCACACTTGTCGAACGCTTTGGCAAAGTCTGTGTACATTACATAGTTTTCATTACTTTCAAGTGCATCAATAATGTTGTTGTAGTGTTCCATTAGTTGTGATAGGCATGATCTGCCTGACCGAAACCCATGTTGGTTATAATTTTTCTGAGTTTCCAAAAAGTCATCCAAAGTCATATATATATATATATATATATATATATATATTAGAGTTTTTAATTATAAGGTACGAAAGGCATTTTTATAGCTTTAATTCTGTATCGTAAAACCAAATGACCAGGAGAAGAGAGAGAGAGAGAGAGGAGAGAGAGAGAGAGAGAGAGAGAGGTGAAAAAAAATCGAAAAAAAAACTAACTCCCCAAAAACAGAACTTGCGCAGAATGTTCATCAACAAACA
Organism: Bathynomus jamesi; assembly: GCA_023014485.1. Lineage (NCBI taxonomy): Eukaryota > Metazoa > Arthropoda > Malacostraca > Isopoda > Cirolanidae > Bathynomus > Bathynomus jamesi. The sequence continues at coordinate 100,181 of JAJOZX010008714.1, forward strand.
ATCCTTTCCTTGCAACGCTTCATCACACGTCCCAAATTCCTTTTTTTTTTCCCTTAATTTTTAATTGTTTGCTGAAAATGCCATGAATCGATACCAACACAATGGTCAAGAAATGCTTTAAAACGCGATAAGAATCGCTATGATGACTTCCCTTCCATAACGCCATCTAGAATGACGCCTTCTTGATCGCGAGACGCGACATGAACACTGATGCAGAGACAAGCTTATAATATAAACAAAGGAAGAGTGAGGAAATGAAGGAATTTGGATTAAAAATCCCTGAGGAAAAAAGGTGAATAGAAAGATTATTTTACCCGGGCTCAATCTGGGGGAACAATCATGGTAATTAATGTATCGTTTGATTATCCTCAGAGAAGATTACGAGATATAATTCTCTTTATAAGTTTATTGCATTATCTCTCTCTCTCTCTCTCTCTCTCAAAAAAAAAATATATATATATATATATATATATATAAATAAACTTATTTGGGAGGTCTTCATCACCAACTCTCTGACTGTATATATATATATATATATATATATATATATACACAGTTTAAGGGTCAATAACCAGTTTTTGCGCCAATGGTGAAGGTCACTGTGTGTGGTGAGTCACTCTTTTGAAACGAGGCGACAGAGCGTCCTCACCAAAAAGATTTCACCTTCATTCTTATTAAAAACCAACCTCCATATAACTTTCCTTGTTCTATCTCCGCCCTCAGAATGAGGCTTTCTTTAATTGAATTAGGTAGGGGCTGGGGGTTGGCGTGTTAGATAGGGGGGGGAGTGAGGGTTGGAGAGTACAAGAAGCCTTTAACCTTAATCTGGAGTCCGTTCAGAATTGGGCACGCTACATAAAATTAAGGATTTATTTCTTGTTAACGTGGTGCGAGCGAAGCGAGTTCTTGTGTGCCCCCATGAAAAATTTTGTTTCTTCTTTGATTTAGTATTTTTTTTATATATGTGGAAGTACCTTCACACCATCTATATATATATATATACATATATAACAATTTATTTGTCTTTCATGCACATAAACGATATGAAAGTCGTTCTGAAAAATGTAAATAATTCAGATTAAGACAATAAAACTCGTAAACTATGTCCAACATTTATTTACATACAAAGAAGAACGTTGAAATAAATTACATACAGAACATTTTATTCGTGATACCCTAAAAATGGGTCATTCAAATTTTTAAAAATCTTTTTTTTTTCAGTTGGAGTTTCTGCATACCTTCCTCCGTTGCAGAAAATATAAGTTCAATCGTTATAGAAAAAGGGAAGTTTTATCATTATACAGAAAATGGGAAGTTTTATCATTATACAGAAAATGGGAAGTTCTATCATTATACAGAAAACGGGAAGTTTTATCATTATACAAAAATGGGAAGTTCTATCATTATGCAGAAAACGGGAAGTTTTATCATTATACAGAAAACGGGAAGTTTTATCATTATACAGAAAATGGGAAGTTCTATCATTATACAGAAAACGGGAAGTTTTATCGATTCAGAAAACGGGAAGTTTTACCCCCAAATTTAAGCAGGAAACTTTAACTTAGATCGCATTTTTTCGAGGGAACTATTTTAATTTCCATTAAATGGACGATTATATATTAATCTTGAAGGAAAGAACGGTTTCAGTATTGTTTTATTTCGTTTTGCTATACTCTAAGTATTACGCGAATTTTTTATCATATTCTAATTTTCGTTGGGGAGGGGGGAGATACGTTAAGTATGATTTTAAGGGTGAATGTTTTCAATGTTGCTTAAATATCTTTCATCAATCGCCTGATGCCGCTGAATAGCGTTATCAGTTATATATACTGTGTATATATATATATATATATATACCTCTACTACAAGCTTATATAACTTACCAGTTAATATACATATTTAAATCCTAATTTCCTAAATTATAATTAGTTTCAGCCCCATCGATCAGACTTAATGAATGCATGAAGTTTTTCCACGTTCCAATCTTTTCAACCGTCTGTACAAATGGGTTTCTACTCTACTACCTTTGCTTAAGGTAGATACGAGCTCCCTCTACTCTAGCGTAAATCCCTTCTGACGAACGTCTTCATCTATCTATTTATGTATACTCGTATATACACACCTCAAAATGACCTCGTCATTCCGTGACGAGGTGTACTTCTGAATACACGAAAGGCCTTGGAATAATTTTTCTTTTTTCTTGTGGGTTTGCATTATATATATATATATATATATATATATATATATATATCATTCTATATATATATATATATATATATATATATATATATATAGAATACTCATACATTGATTCCAGTTTCAATCTCTCTACCTATATATGTATATATATATATATATATATATATATATATATATATATATATATATATATATATATATATATATATATATATATATATATATATATAAATAGATAGATAGATAGATAGATAAATAGGTAGAATGTGTATTTCTGTCTGTGTATACAAAGAAGGAAAGAGAGAGAGAGAGCTCTTTTAGCCATCATTTTAATCTTAGTAATTTTCCTTATAGTAATTATCACCATACACCCCACTTAAATTGAAAACAATATAATGCTTTTCTAATTGCGCAATATATATATATATAACGTGCAGTTCAAAAGGTCAAGTTTTAAATGATCATGTTATATATCAAAATTTTGAACAAGTGGTCGTATAAGGATTACTTCAGGTTTCCTTGAAATATCTATCAACAACGTATATCTCGCTATTACTGATCGTTATTGGAAGATACAAGTCACGAGCGTGTAAAAATATAAAAAACAAAAAGATGATCAAGTAAATAAGTGAATAAATAACGAGCCAAAGACCGAAATGTTTTCACTCGCCCTGCAACGGTATTTCATAATTGGAGATGCTGAAGGCAGTATCAAAAATGTGTGGGATTTGTTTCGGCCCAAAGAATCATCCTTGCGAGATGCCTGACATAGCCCCGGGAGTGCAAGGTCAGCATATTTGGCTTTATATGGAGGCTATACTGTGGCGCCTACGCGGTACGCCGACCTTCCCAAAGTTAACTGAAAAATACCTGACTTTCATAAATTTTCTAGTTTATAGGTCCCTTCCTAGAAACAATTACACGCAGGGAATCCAGTTTAGAAAACAAAAAAAGAAGTAGTACGAATCGAAGTAAAAATTTTTTATAACACTTCGAAAATACTTCGGAATTTTTTCCTTTTTTTTTTTTTTTTTTTTAAACTGCATATTTCTTTCGAACGACAAAAACATTCCTTTCCTGTACAGACGAAAGTCTTATCATAATTGCTACAGGAGACATCTCTATATAAATATTTCATATAAAGATAGAACTTAATGATCAATTTTATTTTTTCTTCTATAACAAATATGCCAATTACTGAAATTATACATATACCAGGGAAGTCTCATCGTATAGCAATAGAATATAGACAACTGCCTTTGAGAAAAGGGAAATTCATGCCATATTCGAATCACGATTTCTATATTAAATGTTATCTCATAAAATGAAATTACATTAATTTCATTCGAATTACGTCATATCATAACGTTATACGTTATTACATCAAAAGATATACATTCTACGTTGTATTTACGGTAGCTAAATTAATTGTATTCGTATAGAGCCTTTTAAAATTATTTTATTACTTATTGTTTATTGATTATATATATATATATATATATATATATATATATATATATATATATATATATATATACAAGTCATTGTTGTTTAAGTCGTGATCGAACACGTACGGAAACCTCGTTAGTACGTTGACCCTCTGTATACTTAGCAGTGTTGCTGCGAGCTGCTGGTATATCCTGAATGGGTGTATGGGCGGAGCGGCGCTTTGCAAAAAATGGTAATGGTAATGTCTTTTTTCGACATATTTATTACTTAATCAATTAATATGTACCAGAGCAATTGATTTTATATATATATATATTATATATGTTATAAAAACGAGTTAAATATTCAATTCATAACATTAATTTATTTGAAAAGTTAAACTGTTATTTAGAATTTTTATTCAAATTTCACTCTATGAAGTGGGTATGTGCCCAACACTAATCTTTGTATCTAATTATCTGTAGGGCACAAAGTACATCGACTTCAGTCTTTGTATATCACTTATATATTACCGATTTTGGCACCGATATTAACCCTGAAAATCGGCAGTTATCTGTTGGCTATAAGGAAGAATCATAGTCGTAAATCAGATACTAAAGAAAGTCTAAAATATTGGCTCGTGGCATGGGGTACTGGGTACAGGTTTGTTTTTTACTTTTCCTGATATTTGAAACGTTTATACTATTAGAAATTAAAAATAACATTAAAATTAAAGTATTTCTTTTGGAAAGAAAGGCTTTTTACAAATAAGAGATTATATATATATATATATATATGAGTCATGAAGTATTTGTACCAACCCACGCCAAACACTTAAAAGGGGTATAATCATTTATTTACTTAGCGGTTTATGAACGAACCCCTCACATCGAAGCCTCTTTACAAGAAACAGATGAACCTCATCGGGGGTACAAAAAACGATTCGAATTAAACCTGCATCTCGAAGAGGTTTAAAACTTACCGTTAGAAAGGCGTCTGTCTCGTCTTATAAAAAGGGTAAAATAGCCGTTAGAAAGGGCGTTTATTTATTAACGTCCCAATATATAGTTATTTCCTCAAGGGGGTCCTTTTTTCTGGAAGTTAGACTTTCCTAACTCAGAGGAACTCCTTTAAAAGGAAATGTTCGTCCAGGAAATGGCTCATCACATTACATTAAATTTATCATCCAATGGAAATTGTTTAGTTAGTTGGTTGAACTCGGATTACTATCTGTCGTAAGTGTACAGAGGGTTGACAAAAGTAAATAGACACCACGATGATGTCCTCAAGAACAATGTCAAAGGTCATCAATGGAATGCCAGAAACGTGTGTCACCTTTACATAATGAAAGGGGGGAACCAAACGATATATATATATATATATATATATATATATATATATGAAAATTATTTCACGAAAGTAACACGTGAAAAATATTTATGATGAATAAAAACCACGAAGGAAAGGAAACACAGAATGGTGTTCAAGCGCTTTCGTCTAATGACATCCTCAGGAACACTGAAGTACATAAAGAGTTACAGCCTATATATAGGTTACAGAAAAAAAAATATATATATATATATATCGTTTGGTTCCCCCCTTTCATTATATAGCAACTATATATATATATATATATATATATATATATACAATAAGCGGAGAAATAAAAATAAAAATTAAAGGATTGTGGGAGAAGCATACAAATTTGTAAGGAAAAACTATCGATTTTTAGCACAAGGTCAAATGAATTGTTTCCAACCAATGTTAGAAAAAAAAAATACAAATTTATACTGGAAATCTGCCCGGGTTTTAGCACTCTGCCCTTCTTATTTAAGGTTCGATGTATATAAAAATAATTGAAAAATAAAAGTTATTAGAGTAGCATACAAGTTTACCAAAGATTTAGCGTTCTACCCTCCTTCTTATCTAAATCTGTTCTGAAGGAATTCAAAACAACAGGATCGAGTTGGAAAAGACCTTTGCTTATGTTGAAGTTATTTGTAAGTTGGATAATGCAGACTCAAGAATATTTCTATTAACAATGTTGCTAGAGTGAAATAAAACTGAAGCATTATTCCAATCAATACAGTTGGATAACTCTGACAAATGGACAAAAAGGGCACTGGACGACTGTCCTGTTCTAACGGAATATCGATACTGTTTTATACGTGTGTGCAAATCCTTTCCCGTCTGACCTATGTAAAAGGAATCACATTGTTTACTTAACTTAAACTTTTGGATATTAATGTAGTATTTTCATATAACAATATTGTGAAAAATATCATAGTAAAAATAGTCCTACCAATAATTCAGGCATTATCTATAAAATTGGTTGTAAACAACGTGATTCCTTTTACATAGGTCAAACGGGAAAGGATTTGCACACACGTATGAAACAGTATCGATATTCCGTTAGAACAGGACAGTCGTCCAATGCCCTTTTTGTCCATTTGTCAGAGTTATCCCACTGTATTGATTGGAATAATGCTTCAGTTTTATTTCACTCTAGCAACATTGTTAATAGAAATATTCTTGAGTCTGCCATTATCCAACTTACAAATAACTTCAACATAAGCAAAGGTCTTTTTCAACTCGATCCTGTTGTTTTGAATTCCTTCAGAACAGATTTAGATAAGAAGGGTAGAACGCTAAATCTTTGGTAAACTTGTATGCTACTCTAATAACTTTTATTTTTCAATTTGTTTTTATATACATCGAACCTTAACCAAGAAGGGCAGAGTGCTAAAACCCGGGCAGATTTCCAGTATAAATTTGTATTTTTTTTTTTTATAACATTGGTTGGAAACAATTCATTTGATCTTGTGCTAAGAATCGGTATTTTTTTTTTATCTATAGCATTGGTTGGAAACAATTCATTTGATCTTGTGCTCAAAATCGATAGTTTTTCCTTACAAATTTGTATGCTTCTCCCACAATCCTTTAATTTTTATTTTTTATTTTTATTTCTCTGTTTATTGTATATATATATATATATTTTTTTTTTTCTGTAACCTATATATAGGCTGTAACTCTTTATGTACTTCAGTGTTCCTGAGGATGTCATTAGACGAAAGCGCTTGAGCACCATTCTGTTTCCTTTCCTTCGTGGTTTTATTCATCATATATATATATAATATATATATATATATATCTTACCTTATAATATTTTATGATGGTTTCGAACGACGGTTCAGGATCGACCTGTGGCCGACTCCTCTGTAGTATCCCTCCTTATTTGCGAGATTTGGTGGAGGAGAGAATTTGTTTCCGCTCTTCTCCTGCCCTCGTAGCCAGCCACGTAAGGCTGGTCAAGGAATTTGCATAAGAACCTGTCCAGCTGGTTCTTGAAATTATTCGGGTTGGTGTGCTGGAGGTTCCTCATTTCTTTAAGCAGTATATTAAAAAACGTGGGGCCTCGTTTTCATGGCCCCCCACCCCCTGTGCCACCGCAGCTGGAACAGTACAGAATCTGCCCTGTATTCATTTTGCTTGCAAATATTATTGAACTTAAATTAGTACACTCTAAAATAAATGACGGAAGTATTGCGTCATAATACCGTCTAAAACGTGACAGTCGTACTGTAGTCTTTTGCGCCGTCATATTTACGTCATTCGCGGAAACGATTCTGAAAATCAAACTTTGCTTTTCGTAAAGGATGTGGCAAATTTCACGCTATTATTGTACAGTTTACCTTGATTAAACTCTAGAACAAATTATGCCACCAAGGTGTAATATTACTATTTAGTAAAGGACAGTCATACTGATGTCATAATGCAGTCATACTGAGTCATGTTATGTCATATTGACATCCTTATAAAAATTTATGGCATCATGTGTGACAGTACAAAGATAGCATGGCGTTACAGTGCCATGTCATATACTGTAGACGCCATACTGCAGTCATGGTTCCGTCATACTGAATATTGAAGGTATGTTAGTGCCACAATGATGTTATTATTGCCTTTCACGGCATCATGACGACAGTACGAGGAAAAACACGTTGTTATATCATGCAGAGCTGGGCATTTGCGGCATATTTTGCGGTACTGCGGTACTGCGGTACTACCAAACTACCAAACCGGCACCAAACCGGTACGCGGAAATTTGAATGCGGTAGCGGTACTGCGGTACTTTCAGCGATCCTTTGCGGTACTGCGTTATGCGGTTCCGGTTTGCGGTTTGCGGTAGTACCGCAGTACCGCAGTACCGCAAAATATGCCGCAAATGCCCAGCTCTGGTTATGACATCAATATGACTGACTTTCCAGGCAGAAATATGACGTCATCCTAGGGTTATCTGCTTTTGAGTGTAATTTACAAAAATTTTAGTTAACACTTAATGCAAGTAGATTGATAAGTAGACAGATATACAGACAAGAGAAAAAAAGGCATCCGAACAGACAGACATACAGCCAAAGAAAGGTATCCAAAGAGACAGAAATACAGATAAAGAGAAAAAAACAGATAAAAATAGATAAAAATAAAGATAAAAATAGATCGATGAATATAAAGATAAGGGAATCGCTGAGTGAATACAATAGCACACGATAAAGTTATCAAATTACTCCAAATTGGTGGGGGGGGGGGGGGGGTGCAATGCGCGTGAAAGAAAGACTTTTCATCGATTTTGAGGTGACGACAATTTGGGTGAGAAATCATTAGTCAGTGACAGCTTCTTTTCCCTGAGAAAATGCCCGAGCGACATTGCCTTTGGTAATTCACAGGAGTGAAGGTCTCTTCGATGATGATTTGTTACGTGTGTGTTAATTTGCCTGAATTTGCTGGCCATTGTTGCTCTCAAATCAGATTATGACACATCTTTCAATAGTCATTCGTCGACACCATTTATCTACCTATCTATCTAAAATATATATATATATATATCTCTAACAATCGTGGATATGTTCCCGTACGTATAAAGTCTATTCCTGAAATGACTCCTCTTGCTATTATATCATCAAACGGATAAATGCCTTAATAAGACACGAGATTCCCTTCAAAAACTTGATATAGAAAGCAAATAACGATGGAATGTGTGTGTGTGTGTGTGTGTGTGTGTGTGTGTGTGTGTGTGTGTGTAGGAGAAGTGAAATCCGGGACAAAAAGATGAAACAAAGACCAAACAGATTTACTAATCAACATATATATATATATATTCTAAGGTGGAGCAACAAGCTTGACCTTCGTCAGAATGAATAATTCGGGCGGAAGCAAAACTAAGGTCAACCAAAGTTATATATATATGTATGTATGTATGTATATTGTTTCTCTTTTTTCCCACTCTACACTGTAATTTACATTTTGCAATTTATGTACGCAAAGAAATACATAAAGATACTTAAATATGTTTACACACACACACACACACACACACACACACACACACACACACTCACACGTGTATTCACGTAATTACAGGTATACCTTTCTAAATAATTGGGTTATTTACAATGAGGCAAGTGTTGTTGCAACATATATTTGAAAACTTTTAGTATGTATTAAAATGTAAAGTGAGACATTTTTTCACCAATAAATACGATATACATAAAACTACAGTGAAAGAAGAAAACAAACAATTATTCGATAGAGGAAATGATTACGAAATACTTTACTGTACGTGTACTGTACGTAAGCAAATGATAAAAATTTATGTATCTGTGTACGTATGTATAAACGTATGTATTTATATGTATATATGTACATATGTATATTGCGTATCTATGTGAATATAAGAACTGGAGGGCAAATAAAACATTTGCAAACTGAAGATGAGATCACGAGCCTGTTAGATTCCATTTTAAAAAATCTCTCCAAAAGCCGTTCTGAGCGGCAGAGTTTGTCCTTGAAAGGTTAACGCTGCAGACAAGTTGGAAAAGAAGAGAGAGAGAGAGAGAGAGAGAGAGAGAGAGAGAGAGAGAGAATGAAGAAAATGTAAATGAAATGCAAAAGTAAATCATAAATGGTGCGAAAATTACAAATACTTAAAAAAAAAGTCTGGAGTGATTGTTGCGCGTGTGCGTGCGTGTGTGTGCGTGCGTGTGTGTGTGTGTGTGTGTAACTGGGCATAAGTAAGGTCGAATGTACGTTCACTCACATAAATACATACGAATCTAAAACATTTTTTCTTGGTTAAAAAGACATATTAGTCTTCATTAGGTTAAGCTATGCTAGGTTAAGTCAGTTTAAGTTAGTTTAAGTTAGGTTAAGGTGTGTTTGCTAGTACTCCACTATCTATACACGTAACAGGAAACACCTTTCCAGTCCTTAATTGCGTCTGGGCTTCTTATTACACCTTTCCCGTTTTCAATAACACTTGGTTAGGTTAGGTTAGGTTAGCTTTTTGACATACGGAACTTAAAAAGTTGGCCTCTAATATTTGCAAAATTTAGTGTGTGTGTGTGTGTGTGTGTGTGTGTTGTGTGTGTGTGTGTAATTACGCTAATTTATGATAAATTCTTAACGATTAACTTTAATTATTTTATAAACACCAAAGTGGAAAGAGCGTAAACAATATCTAAAAAAAAAACCCTTTTTTAAAAAATAAAAATTAAAGCAAAAAGATAAAGAAATAAAAATAGGATATGTTGAGGTCGATTAAAATGCATAGAAGACCTATGACATAATACCCTAAAAACGTAACTTTACAGTTGGGCATTTTTTGATCAAGGAAAAGGTGGAAACTGAAAATAACCTCGCATTTCTAAATTCATTTGTTTGATAACATTCCTGCACATACCCATTGTTTATTACACTCCGAAAGCGTCTTTAAATATTCCAATATGTGAGATGAAATTAAAAAAAAAATATATGGTTGGAAAAGCGTTTCTGGAATGTAATTTTATTAGATGCCGTTTATTGGGATTACGTATATATTGCGTTTTTTTAAAGGATAATGTGGAACTAGATTTATTTATAGGAATTCTTTACATAAGTGTGTGTGTGTGTGTGTGTGCATGCGTGGGGGTTGCGTGTAAATAATGATTTTGTGTTATATGTAGTGAATCTCTCTCTCTCTCTCTCTCTCTCTCTCTCTCTCTCTCTCTGTATATATATACACACACACACACACATATGTGTGTATATATATATATATATATATATATATATATATATATATATATATATATATATATATTGTCCCTTCGTGATTCGTCTAAATAATTAAGGTACGCCGAAAATCACATTTGCCGATTGTATGAACTGTTATGAATAAGACGATATACGGTACAACATGACGTCATCCGCGTAAAAGGAAGTTAAAATCTCCGCACAGTCAAATTTCCTGTCGCAACGAACGATCGATGGAAAAGGACATTACATGATGAGCCCTGCTCGCATGAAGTACATTCAGGATCTGAAACAACTTCTCAACGATATTAAATCAACTATGAATCATTTGCAACAACATTTCGTGTGTATTAAGTGTGGTTTGCATTGAAATTTTTTAACACATCTCTTTCCTCTTCAAAATTTCTGAAATCCCGGCCAATATATATATATATATATATATATATATATATATATATATATATATATATATATATATCGCCATAACATTTTTTTTAAACTTTGTTCATATGCACACTCACGGAATTGAATACGACATACCAGAAACTATTATTAGAGTATTACTAAATATACACGAATTTTCTGTATAAGAGATTTACTTCCTATAAGAATATTATATATATACTGACGTTATATAACTGTGTATTTATACAGAAAGAAATGATTATACGGTATAATTCGATTACGTCATTCCTACCGTACGATAATTCATGTACGTGAAATTTTCATACATTTTTAAAACATTAAAAATAGATTACCTCACTTCCACTTCCATATGTTAAATTCAAACACTCCACTTTTGAGGTATAACTTTTCCATCGCACAAAAATGTGTATAAAACCTAAAGGTTACATTTTTCGATTTTAAACAAATTAAACCATAACAATTTTCAAAAAATTTTTTTTGGTGTGTGTAATAACTTTTTTAAAACTAATACCCCCCCCCCCCCCCCTCCACCCACGAAATCGTCCATTTGCAATAACTCCTAAAAAGAATACAAAAATAGAAACAGAATTGTCTTTCCATAAAAACATTTGATAATTAAAAATAAAATTCTCACGTTAGTTTCAGCTGAATACGACCCATAATTTATATTCCAGCCCCCCCCCCCCCCCCCCACGAAAAAAAACAACAAAAAAACAACAACTGAAAAATACGTCACTATTTAAAAATTACATTAGCGCACCTTTAATTAAAATAGATTTTAATCTGCAAATATAACTTAAATATATTTTTTAATTTTTTAACAATTTTATGTTTATCCTTGAAAAGGAGTAATTCTTAACGGTTGACTGATTTGCTTTTGTCGTCAGAATCCTGAAAAAAATCTTTTCGTAAAGTGAGAACTTAAATGATTAAGATTATAGGATTAGAATCTAGATTTAGAACCATTTTGATTTTAGTTTTTTAAAATTTAACGCTTGAAAAAAAGTTAAAATTTAGATTTTAAGATTTAATGTCAAATTCTTTAAATATATATTTTTTTTTATTTAAAAATTACGTTAAAAAATTACGTTATGAAGAAATTACGATTTTTAATTTTTACTGTAATACCAAAGTTCGAAAAAATTTTAATCTTTATTTAGATCAGATTTTTAAATCACAAGTTAAAAAATTTCGATTTTGATTTAAAATTTATGAATTCTTAGAGTTTCAAAATCAAAATTTTTAATTTAAAAATTTTAAACTATGAAATTTAGACGTTAGGAAAAGAATTAGGGTTAGATAAAAAACTTTCCATTTATAAAAAACTTCCCATTTATAAAAAAATTTCCATTTATAAAAACGTTCGTTATAAGTTGAAATTTAGGATTTTTCTTCAAAATTTTTAATCTAACATACAGTAATAATAATAATAATAATAATAATAATAATAATTTGGATTTATATTTAAGATGTATGTTGTCTTTTAGGATTTAAAAATTTTATAGGTTTCAATGAAAATATAGATTTGGAAAAAGATTCATATATTGGTTTCAAAAGGTAATATGAAATATTTATTAAAATTGTACACACACACACACACACACACTAATAAGAGTACAGTACAAATTATACTTAATTATGTAAGATAAAGCTATTTTTATAATTCATTTGTTTCCAGGTGTTTGTCAGTTTGAATGATGTCTCTTCTTACAGCGAAACTCCCACACAATACCACATTCAGAAAGATGATGGACCTAACAGGTATTTCAGGTAAGCCTGTCAGCAATCAATTACGAAATACATAGTCTCTAGCTATACACTGCAAATTATACGGTAATTGTACATATATGGAGAAAAATAATACTGTACAGGTAGAAATATATACCTTCGTTAACCTTCGTTTTGCTTCCGCCCGAAATGTTCATTCTGACGAAGGTCACGCTTGTCGCTTTACCTTAGGCTTAGACCTTAGACCTACAGCTTAACGTGGAATCCGAACCACGACCCACCACGGGTGGTTACAAATTACAAAATCCTTGCCCGGATTCGATTTTACGACCTTCCGATCAGCAGCCCATATATATATATATATATATATATATATATATATATATATATATATATATATATATACACAAACTCAGAATGGTTCCCTGAGAACATTATATGTTAAACACAGACCGTGCATGGCACAAGGAACTCTTCTGGGAAAATTAAATCCACTATAGTCGGACTATAGTGGATTTAATTTTCCCAGAAGAGTTCCTTGTGCCATGCACGGTCTGTGTTTAACATATAATGTTCTCAGGGAACCATTCTGAGTTTGTGTATACTAAACGGACGTGTTTCGTGCCTTGAAAAGTGGACGCTCAATGTCCCGGTTGAGGTTTAAGTTTTGGTTTTTTTTGGCTAAAAATACAATAGTTACCCCCTTTTTCTTTGATTTATTCAACACGACGTGAATGCAACGAGTCTTTTACTTATATAGAGGTTCTGAGTGTAGGGATCTAGGTTTGCTTTAAACCCTAGATCCACGTCCCAAAGCTGGATCCTGTCTGCTTTGCAGATAGCTGGTGAGGGAAGCTATATTTATGGGATCTCTTTGCGAGAGACCCGTTGCCCACGTCGGGCTAAAATCATGAAAAAGAAAAAAACTATGGTATTTGTCATTTACCATTACTTATTCGGACTATAGTGGATTTAATTTTCCCAGAAGAGTTCCTTGTGCGATGCACGGTCTGTGTTTAACATATATATATATATATATATGTGTGTGTGTGTGTGTTGACTTGGTGAAGAAAGATAAACTTGCCGTGGATCTTGCTCCTGATGAATCATGCACCCGGACCCAATAGAGCCAGGAATGTCTGTAATGCGAACTAATGACTCAAGCAAAGAAATGATTATTATGGATTTGACCGCTTATTGGATTATGATAACACAAAACATTGTTGCCTGCAGTGGTGATCAGCCACGTACAGAATCATCGTTAGTCCGTTCACCTTTTATACCTACTTGGCAATGATACTGCTCGCTGCTCGCACCTTGAATAGGTGTGTGGGCGAAATGATGCTTTGTGAAAAACAATGAAACCTTTTCTCTTTATGAATACCGATTATATATATATATATATATATATGTATATATATATATATATATATATATTATAAAAGGGAATAGTTTTTTTTGTTATTTTTTATATGTATTTAAAGGATTAGTCACTTCCATTTTCTTTTCTGTTTTTTGGGGGCGGGGGGAAGAAATATCCCTTGGGAAATAATTACATAATTGAATTCTTTTTCCCACATAATTTTATCATTTATTTATTTAATTTAGATTTAAATAAAATTTGGTTGTACAAAATCCTAAATTATAACCTGAAACAAATGATATATATATATATGGGAATGAACTCAGAATGGTCCCCTAAGTTTTTTATGATACACACAGACAGTGCATGGAACAAGGAACTCTTCTGGGATAATTAAATCCACTATAGTCCGAATAAGTAATGGTAAATGACAAATACCATAGTTTTTCTTTTTCATGATGCTAGCCCGACTATAGTGGATTTAATTATCCCAGAAGAGTTCCTTGTTCCATGCACTGTCTGTGTGTATCATATATATATATATATATTGTATGTGTGTGTGTGTGTGTTCTGGCTATTTTACGTCTTCACCACAATTTTTAGGATGCACACTGTGCTCATCGCGACACAAACGTGCGTGTAGCGACATTAGCAGTCACCATAGATTCAGTTTTATTGAACGTAATAAATATGAAAAACGGGATATAATGAAGGTTAGGTTACGAGTTTTGGTTAGGTAAGTTAATTAAGTTATTTAGATTAGGTTAAACGTAGCAACAAATTATACAGTAGTTCTAATTATGATATACTAAAATTATAATTATTTTTCTATATCCTTTTCTCCTAATATTATAATTACCCCTCTTAATAACGGTTTTCTTATATAAATAAACGTAAAAGAAAACGAAAAATAAATAAATTATAAAAATTTGTACATTTATTGTAAAAAAAATTATGCAAACTATTTTACTTATTCAACCCACGCGTCTAGCGTCTTGAGTATTCAACTCAACCTATAAAGATAATTAAAAACTTAATTAGTTAATTAATAATTAAATTACTAAGTAATTAAAATATTCAGTCCCTTCTTGTCTGATCTCTTCCGACCATGCCTCCAGAACTGTCGGTGACGTCACAGAAAACAACGCCATCTTCCGGCTAATTTGGTGCGTGGCGTCGCCAGTTCGCTGTTCCACTACCTGTCTAAAGCATCAAAAGACAATTATAAGCACATTTCAAATTGTCTAGAGGATAATAACGGGCTATTCATCAGATCGAAGGTTACTGTCCTTCGATCAGAAGAATGGTTAAAAAAGAAAGTAAAAACGTTAAAGTGAAAATAAATTTAAAAATAATTATTTATAAAAAGTAGTTAACCGAGTTGTCTTCAAATTCATATTTTTATTGTGTTTATTCAGTTTCAATTTCCATTTTGACGATTATTCAGGTTTTGGTATTTAATATTTAGTTGTTTTGAAGTGTGTATATATATATATAAATTTTTTCAATGTTTTTAACATATATTAACAGATAAAGTAACAGAAGAAAGACTTAATTGTTTTTACAAAGCACCGCTTTGCTCATACACTCAATCAGGTTACGAGCGGCTCGCAGCATCATTGTCAAGTACATATAAAGATATAAAGAGTAAATCTACTAACGAGGTTTCCGTACGTAGTTCACCACCACAGGAAGCAACAATCCTATTATTTATGGTAAACAATGTCTGGTGACGTCCCTCATCATATATATATATATATTATATATATATATATATATATATATATATATATATATGATACACACAGACCGTGCATGGAACAAGGAACTCTTCTGGGAAAATTAAATCCACTATAGTCCGAATAAGTAATGGTAAATGACAAACACTATAGTTTGGGACAGGATCTAGATTTTTGGGGCCTCTTTGCGAGTGACCTGTTGCCCACGTCGGGCTAACGTCATGAAAAAGAAAAAACGGTACTTTTGCATTATCCTCCCAACACTAATTTTTTTTTATAACGGCTAACGCCTGCGGCGGGCTGTTTTTACCGTAACCTAACCTAACCAAACCTAACCTAACCTAACCTAATACCAAAACTAATTTTTTTTAGAATGGAAGGAAAATAAAGTACCATAACCAAAACCAAACCAACATTATATAAAAAAATTAGTGTTGGGAGGATAATGCAAAAGAACCGAAAAAAACTATAGTGTTTGTCATTTACCACTACTTATTCAGACTATAGTGGATTTAATTTTCCCAGAAGAGTTCCTTGTTCGAGGCAGTCTGTGTGTATCCTGAAAAAACCTCAGGGGACCATTCTGAGTTCAATCTCATATATATATATATATATGCGCCTAGAAGATAAGATGGATACCTCAGTTTTTCCAATGCCCCTTGCGCTTCTGGGAGAAAATGTCAGTTATTGTTGGTGCATCAAACTTGAAATTAAGGAGAAAAAGAATTCTCTCTCTTCCCAAGTTTTAATTTTTTTTGGACAACCTATATATATATATATATATATATATATATATATATATATATATATATAATGCACACCCACAAGGAAAAATGAAAAACGACTCCAAGGCATTTCGTGCATTCAAAAGTACATCTCGTTAGGGAATAAAGGGAAAAGACAAGAAGCCGCAGAGCAAACAAAATAGAAGGATTTAACCAAAAATTAACAATGGCTAATTAAATGAAAAAGATATTGTAATATGATCCATTTTATACGTTCCTGAACTGTTAGTGAAATTATTTATAAAGTATATGAATGTATATTCCAGAATATTCCTTTCAATTGTCTTTATTTTTAACAAAAATTTTAAAACTTTCCCAATTAATACTATGATTATATCTATACGTATGGTTTATACTGTCTTTCGTCCATGAATGAAAGGCATGCAGTGTATATCTTCCTTTAGTTAAAAAAAATGCTATATATATGTTACAAATACGAACCAACCCATATGTATCTCTCTAATACGGGTGAAAATTGCTAAAAATCTTGCTCTATGAGTTCGAACGAATGCGGCTGCAAGCAAAATGTTACAGAAAGCGTACATACATTGACATAAGAGCTTCAAAATGAGCTTTTAAATTGTTTGCTGTCTAAAGAAATTTAAGGGTTAGAAACATTAATATTAGCTGAATTTTGTTAAATTTCACGAAGGTACATATATTTAATAATGATATAATTATTTTCAAAATAAAATTATAATTAAAATCTCATTTTTATAATTATTTCATATCCATTATAATTTCTTCAAACGCATGCATTTTCAAAACTGTATGCAAGCCTTAACGTTACAGAAAGGCGTACATACATTAACATAAGCCTCCAAACTGAGCCTTATTGTGTGCTGCCTTAAGACAGCACAATGTTTCTCTGTGTACTTTTGAAGTACCAGTCGCCAGATTCCAATATTCGCCGCCAGGATCATTAAGTTATAATAAACAAATAATATGAAATACATATTTATTATTTATCTTATGGTTACAATGCACATAAACCATATTTACGTAATTCTCAAAGCCAAGAAAGACTTTCTAATTTGTCAATAACTTCAATAGAAAATTCTTTATTAAAAAGGTTAATGGATCAAAAAGATACATTTCATAATTGCGTAACCGAAGAATTCTGCACAAAATCACGTAGGATTAATTTCCAATATAAATAATCATTGCTTATATTGTTTTTTATTGTTTATTACACAGTAGATGCTAATATACAATGTTATATCTTGTACTGCGTATTGAAAATGATCACTCAATGCTACTGATATGATTAAACAATGCATATGAATTATTTACCGCCCTATACGCATATTTATGCTATTTTACTCTGGCGTCTAAAGTTTTCCCAGTTTGATGTACATAAACTGAGTCACATTGTTTACATTCAATCGAGTAGATACTGTACAGCCAGCTGCATTATCTGGGCTGTTCTTTATTGGGCGAGATTTAACAGTATTTTTATATTTAAAAACTAAGTTAATGCTAATTATTTTAAATAAGGTCGGACAGCAAGTAATTTTAATTCATTGCTTCAGGCATCCTTCTGTACTGAAGCTGAAGTGATTCTCATTAGTATCTTGACAAGCTTCTAAAGACATCGTTTTGTGCGTTTAAAAATTTTCTCAGCAACCAGAATACATTTATTCCAATTATTAAATTCTCTCTTTTAGGTACCAAACCTATAATGGTCAATATCGGAAAGAAAAATTATTCAATGATGGCACCGTAATTGGCACCTACGGGTGGGTGGACTCCCGTGGACTTCTTCGCCTCTATGATTATATGGCTAACGATGATGGCTACAGGATAGTTAGGAAAAAGATGATCAAAGTGAAGAAACCACGACCTAGTGCCAATAGAATTCCAGCTTCAACTACAAAGATTTCAGATGCCAAAAGAAGACCTTCAGTAGGTAATCGACAACCTCTGTTAAAAGTTAGAAATACTACTCCAGAAACAACTACTAAAGATGTGGCAAACACATCTCCTTCCGCAAAACCCGAACCGGAAGTGCCTCTGGTCAAAAGCAAACCTAAATTTCGTCCTCTTTTCGTTTCGAAGAAGAAGAGGAAACCAGTGAGTAGATTCACTGACAGGAGAAGGCAAAACTTTGTTAGTGCTAGACAAAAAGTTAGACTACAACAGAAAAAAAAACAACAACAACAACAGCAGCAGGAACAACAATCGCATACTAAGCAATTTGACGCCTTAGTGTATGGAAGCACAGTTCGAAAACAACCAATTAGAACCAAAACTGTAGTTCGACCACGTAAGTTAACCTAAATGAAAATCGTGCAGCGAAAAATGCAGTATCTAACATTATTACAGAATGTATGAGATATTTCAGTAAAACTGAAGTACTGATCATAGTTTTAGTACTGTTGTGATGTTTCAACATCATTATTTTAAATATTTTTGCTCTGTACAGTACAAGTACGTATATTTTAAAATTTATTAGTTCCTTAAAAACATTAAATTGTATTTGATTATTAGGAGTTCTTTCCTGCATATATATATATATGAGAGCTTAACCTAGTAGTTGCTAGTAAGTGAATTTCCAGTAAAAGTTCACAACTTTTCAGACTCCTCTCCTTCAGTATCTCGACGCAGGCAGAATTCGGCAGTCGCCAAATCTATTACAAACTTCGGCTATGACGAACCAGGAGGCAAAGTTACGATCAACTTCGATCTGGGAAATCAGTACAGGAAAGAAAAGATCTTTAAAGATGGAACAGTGATCGGAGAGTAAGTATTGTATTTAGGTTCATTTAGCAGTTAATAGAACCCAAAAATTAAAAATACTGTACAAATTATATAAACTGCACAAAGTCTTTCTTACTCTGAAACTTTCTTGTCAAGAGTTGTCAGTTAAGTTCTGATTTTTCTATACAAATAATATGAAAGGCTTTTGTCATTCGCACTTGACGATATCATTCGTTACCATTAAAACCACGCCCACAGTGCTAATTTCTTAGACCCGATTGGTTTTATTGGATAAGAAGGAATAAGGAGTTATATACTACAGGCAGTGGTGTAGTCGTAATTTCTTCAGTGGGGTAACGCAGTAGGGTAACGCTAAAAGTAAAATAAAACCAGTAGGGTAACGCCAAAAGTAAAATAAAACCAGTGGGGTAACGCCGTTACCTTGCGTTACCCCCGGACTACACCACTGACTACAGGTTGATTGGATATGCACTTTTTTCTCAGAAATGAGGAAATACAATTTTTATTCTCAAGATTTTCAGTAAAAAAGAAAATGTCAAAATATTTCATAGGATACTAAACTAAACAAAATTCAGATCTCGGTTTTTCAAAAACATTTGTTTCGTAGTAGGTAATAGGCGTAGTAGTAGTAGTTCAGAAACGTTTCGGCCGAATGAGAATGGACTCATATATGCTTGATCTTTTAACTACAACTACTATTTTTTAACATATATATATATATATGTTAAACACAGACCGTGCATGGAACAAGGAACTCTTCTGGGAAAATTAAATCCACTATAGTCCGAATAAGTAATGGTAAATGACAAATACCATAGTTTTTTCTTTTTCATGATTTTAGCCCGACGTGGGCAACGGGTCTCTCGCAAAGAGATCCCATAAATATAGCTTCCCTCACCAGCTATCTGCAAAGCAGACAGGATCCAGCTTATATATATATATATATATATATTTTTTTTTTCTTCTTCTTTCTTTCTAATGTTAACTTAAGTTAAAACTATTATAAGCCTCTTATATATGATTCCTACCAGACTCCAGAACGGCATCGGTCGAGAATTTTAACTGAAATTACTTGAGCTCAATATGTAGAACGAAAGTTTAAAAATTTGACTGAAATTAACGCTAAAATTTCCTTTCTAAAGTGTCTTAGCGTGAGACTTTAAAATATTATGAGCGAGAATCTTTCATATTCGCACACCCTGTAGAAATAAATGGTTAAATTATTATATTTTTTGCTATTTTCCATAATTCATTTTTTTCCTTTAGTTTGTTATAAAATTTTTCATAGAAAACGTATTTCTAAAGTACAAAGCATAACTATTATAAAAATTAAAATCCTCATCATTTTGATAAATGGAATATTTTAACATTTACCTTCTTTTACGATGTTTAGGCAGCGTAGAACTCTCATTGCAAATTAACATACAAATAACCTCTTCTCCTATAACATACAAAAACCTCTTACAGCGTATTCAAACAATTAAAATAATGTTTTAATTTTTAATTAGGACACTAGATATCACCACATAGGCTGATCATGCAATCTCTTACGTCTTACTTCGTGTCCATATATATATATATATTCATTCTTCACTTTTCTTCTCACAGGCTCCCGAATTCCCTCACTGACCACTGATTTTGTTCCTTTTCTTCCTGATCGTGTCGTGTGGTAACTGCAGTTGTCTTCTCTTTAATTAACTAAATTATTCTCTAAGTTTATTTTTATAAACTTCTAAAAGCTTCAGGAATTATATTTCTTCCTCATCCTCCTTTTAACATATTCACATTGTGTATATATATATATATATATATATATAAACGAAATAGTATCGGATTTAAGATATGTTTTCCTCTCTCTAATTGGACGACTCAGAATCTGTAACCTATCATGATCTGAATACACGTTAATGAGATATATATACAGGCCCCGCCTCCGTAGGCGAAGACTTCTGTAAAAGTAACACATATTTTCAGACGCCCTTCCGTTACTAGTTCGTAAGGATATATATATATACGTAATGATATTCATTAATATTAGCATTATTACTTCCTGCACGAATAAACAAATCTAATTGCATTTAAGGCACAGTATGATGTATATAAAATGCAGCTTTTATTTAAAATGTATTATATATATATATATATATATATATACTTATTTTCTTATTTTCATAAACCAGTTTCCTTTTAGGTTAGTGCAATTATTAATTATTTAACATAACATAATTCTTTATTAAATTACAAAAATATTTAAGCACTAATGTTACTTCATTTTATTATATATATATATATATATATATATAATCAAACCACAAGGAAAACGAAAAAGAAAAATTGATTCCAAGGTCTCTCGTGTATTTAGCAGTACACCTCGTCAGGAAATGAAATAATTTTTTTCCTTTTCCTTGTGAATTTGCCTCATTCATTCATTTCACGTGTTTAAGTGTGAAATTCATCCCATATATATATATAATATATATATATAATATATATATATATCCTATAGGATATGTAAAATATTAAAAAAAATATATATTTCTAATTTTTCCTTTTAAAATTTCATTTAAACATAAAAACTAAAAATTTAAAAAATTTTTCTTACATTTTTTAGAACTTGGAACAATTTTCATAAATGTATTAAATTTGTATATATTTAAAATTAAATAAATGCAATGCTTTTACAATTTAAGCTTTGATAAAATACTAAAATTCTTAAAAACGTCATAAAAATTTTTAAAAATTAAAAAATTTCATTAACGTAATTTTTTTTTCTTAAGGCATGGGTACGTGGACCCTTTGGCATTCTGAGAGTCACAACCTACACCTCCGGTCCCAAAGGGTTACGGAGGCAAAAAAAGTTATTGGGTGGCACAAGAACTCCATCAACTTAAGTATATTTTAATGTGAAATTGGGGCAAATAAAACCCTCTTTAACATAAATTGTTTTTATTAAAAATGTGTTAATTGCTAAAATTCATATTGTTGGTTTAAAATGATATAATGAAACTTTGGTTATATATATTGTTAAATTTATTGTTTATTTATTTGAATAGTATATCTATATATATATATATATATATATATATATATTATATATATATATATATATAACAGCTTTTAATAATATAACTTTATTGACTACTGTAAATGTCTATATGAGCTTTATGTAAATTTAATGTGTAATTAACTTTAATTCAATAAATTCAAGTAAATTTAATGAAAATATGCGAAAACTTATGAAAACTTCTTCTAAATTTATTTTAATTTTCAAGATGTTCATGAAATAATTTGTATACAGAGCTAAGAGTAGTTGGTGGCAACAGGTGGTTAAAGTGTAATTGGTCACAACAGGTGGTTAAAAGAGTAATTGGTCATAACAGGTGGTTAAAAGAGTAATTGGTTACAACAGGTGGTTAAAAGAGTAATTGGTCACAACAGTTGGTCAAAAGAGTAATTGGTCACAATAGTTGGTTAAAAGAGTAGTTGGTTAAGAGAAGTTGGTTAGAACAAGAGTAGTTGGTTGCAACAGTTGGTTAAAAGAGTAGTTGGTTACAACAGTTGTTTAAAAGAGTAATTGGTTACAAGAGCTGGTTAAGAGTAGTTGGTTACAACAAGAGTAGTTGGCTGCAACAGTTACAACAGTTGGTTACAATAGTTGGTTAAAAGAGGAGTTGGTTGTAACAGTTGGTTAAAAGAGTAATTGGTTACAAGAGTTGGTTAAGATTAGTTGGTTGCAACAGTTTTTACAAGAGTAGTTGGTTAAACAACTAAATAGTTAGTTAATTATTTAATACCCAACCTAAATGGTTAATTCAACATATACGATGACTGGAGTAACCATGCTTATTTCCCTGGTAACAAACTTAAATGGTTATAGTGCAATCATACCACCATGGTTGGATTACCATTTGGATTGTTGGCAATTAGTTAACCATGTATTTTGGTTGTTTGACATTTTCGGAAAAATGTTCATCTACAAACATACATTTCTAAAAACTGTAAAAAAATACTAATTTTCAATATTCTGTTTTCCTTTAGAGGTTTTGTTCTTTTGGTGTCAGTCATAAATTTAAAAAAAAAAACCCGAATCATTACTAATTAGTAATTTTTCATGCTATTTAGAATCTTAAGTTTCTAGGTAAATTTTACACCCCGTAAATATACCAAATGCTTTTCTTTGTGTAACATTTTCACCTTTAACTGAACAAATATTAATTATATTTCACAAATTATATTTAAATTAATTAATTATTTGAAATTATAGCTTTGAATTCTACTTCAAAAGAGTCCAGTAAGAAATAAATTATTTTTATGCCTTAGCTAAGATGTAACAAAAGCGTGCTTACAGTAAATTAATGGTAATTGCTATAGAACTTAAATTTTGGGTGAAGACAATTTATTTATCTTTTACAAGTGGGGGAATAATTCTTATGTTTTAACTTGACGGCATTTTTGTTACGACTTATTAATAAGTTCTACGGCTTTTGTTATGCCTTAACTAATACCTAAAAGAGATTTGCAATGTATCTTTGTAAAATTTTTAAAAATTGTAATACTTATAAGGAACAAATTTACTGCATACTTAAAGTTAGATATTTTTAGAAAAACACTATATGAGAATATAAGGAGTGATTTCTTAGTTTTAATTGCATTTTTATGAATTAACTATTTTCTAGAGTATGAATGTACAGAGGGTGCCATATTACATTTATAGCATTATATATATATATATATATATATAATATGGGTTGGTTTGAAAGTTTCTAGATAACAATGATACATTTCATACAAAGATTTCTAGAACTTTTCGTCCAACCCTCGTTTATATATTACATGGAATGGAGATGGAGAGAATTAGTTTCTTAATTTAGATTTTTGCATTTAAGATTTTTGATTCATTGGATATGAACTTTCATGCAGACAACTCGCAAATCGTCACACTCCGAATGGTCGCACATCCACTTATTCACATTAACCCCTTCTATATATAACCATCGAATCATCATACATCACCTCCGCATCATCGCATAATTTTATTCGCATTTTCCAGCCTTTTTTGAGATTTTGGATGCTCATCGCACGTCTGGAGTACGAAAACGGCTTGGCGTCCTGCGCGATGCCTGACTCGCTATCTTTCACCTTTCTTTGGGCCCCAGATGTTAGTCCTTTGTCAGCTGTTGAAAGTGTAGTGCATGACTTTTCGCTGTGCATCATTAAACAGTGCTTTTCATCCTTTTCTAATATTTAATTTTGGCCTCAATACTCGTCATATGTATTGTTGGTATGACCAATGATGTAATTGTTAGGTATTTTATATTTCGACTGCCCCATTAATGGGACGATTCGCAAATTGTCTGTATACT
>JAJOZX010008714.1:130000-165721 GCA_023014485.1 Bathynomus jamesi
GCACGCTGCTTTAGTCTTCCTTTCTAACATTCCGCATAACCATATTGCTACACAGCAACCACCCCGCACCCAACCACTCATTCAAACTCCTGCACCAAGGAAATACTACAGGTGGTTTACAAATGAGGAAAGTTGAGTACACGAAATGAAACACGCGTATTCCAAAGAAAAAATAGTACAGTAACTAACGCAACAAAATGATTATGCCTGACCAAGAAAGATGGAGGAATATATTTCTATAAAAGGATCTCTCATAATTCTGTACATCTGCATATGTATCGTCTTAGTCTACGAATAGATACAATCTGCACTTTATAAACATTATACAATGGAACACAAAATATAGAAAATTCTAAAACGAGAAAAACTAAAATAAATCTAGCTCAAAGCAATATCTGGGTAATTTTAACATAATACAAAGAAAACAAAGTTGTTTCAAAACGTCACTTCATTCAGTGAAAATGTTTCTAAAGTATAAACAAATCTAAAATCAAATCAAACAGTAAAAGAATCATCAATCAATATGATACGACCATATATTAAATACGATAATCAGTACTTTAAAAAAATTCAGTCAGTCGAGAGAATTTTAACACAGAATAAACTATGGCTTATCACCTCTTAACTAGTAAATATTAAACAGAATAAATAGATGGTAACTGTAAAGGTAATAAAGTGGGAAGCTTAGGCGTTAGTGGGATTCTGGTTTTAGCTCTAGTTCTCCACTTCAATGTCTTTTTACTTTCCTTCTTATTTGAGTGGGGTTACTGCATTTAAAATAAATGGAATAAGACAAGATGCTACTTTCAGACAATTTCAAGTTACAATCATCAAACGCAGTACTTAATTTTTTTATCTTTTTAATGTTTAATAATGCAGTGTTTATAATTGAGACAAGAAAAGGAACTTTAAAAATTTAAAATGTATTTCTCAAAATTGAAAAATACACAAACCCAAACCCATAACTAGATGGGAAGTACAGGCCGTTTCAAAAGTCCAGAATCATATGGGGGAAAAATAAATAAATAAATAAATAAATAAATAAATAAATAAATAAATAAATAAATAAATAAAAATAAATAAAAATAAATAAATGATTCCGGACTTTTGAAATACCCTGTACATTTATTGAACTATGTCATAAATGTTCAAAAAATGTTTTCCATTCATCTCGAAACACGTTAATATATTGAACTAAATTAATTGGGTAGAAATGTTGGGGGTACCCTGTATTTTAGGTATAACAAAGGCAAGTAAAATAATTTCAATTAAAAAGACGAAAGATTTGAGAGAAACGTTAGATTTCAACTCCAAGATGTAACATTTTATAAAGTTCAAAATGGCAATGAAAAGGTTCGCTATTCTTTGATTTTAGAAGTGGAACCAAGAGTGTCTGGAAGTCCGCTTTTTATTGGGGTCGAGAAGGACTCTGCACTGGATGTCCTGCGGGCCCAAAGGAGTATCCAAAATTTTCTGAATTTTGTCCATCCAATCCAGGCGTTCGGCAGACGTCGCTACGGAGAAGATGAATGTCCGATCTGGAGTTACGAGAGAGAACACGAACCCCATTTCCTTGCAACCCACGGAAGCACCTTCCCGAATGCTGTATTTTTCACTCGTATCTCCCAGGAATATTTCGCCTCTCGGAATGTCATCCTTCAATAAATTAAAAACATTAAATTCATTTATGTAAACTTTTTTTTTTAACTTAAATTTGAATTGAACTAGTTCAACTTGAAAGAAATGCACAGCTGTACAATTACAATAGTCGACTAGTTGATTACACTTCCGAGCTCAAGTACCATACCCAACCCACGGAGAAATGGATTTTTAGATAATGTATACAATATGTGTATAAGTAAATTACAGCATATACTCGTAAACAAATTGCTATTCTCTCAAGCAAGGTACGATTCTAAGACAAATCTGATACTAACATTGGTTATTTTATTAGCTCATAGTTAGCTGTTAATAAATACGATTTTGCAATGAGAAAGAGCTAAGTATGAATTTATCTGCAAAAAGGGAAATTACTTCAATGTTGACAGATGTTCGGCGACTAAAAACCAACTGAAAACACGACTGATAATGCTTGGGGCTGTTTAACCTCCTCCGTAACTCTATGTAACAGAGGACACTACAGGGTTGCTAATTCGTATGAACGCAGAAGAGGGTCTCCCATCCAAATACTGAACAGATTCAACATTGTTTAACCTTATGATCCTAATTGGACACAATGACTAAACCCAAAACAAAACACTCTCTTAATACCAACCAAAGGACTTAAATGATACATAAGTTTCCTGTTGTCCAGCGTCAACCACCGCTTTCTGTACGCATCATTTTCACTGGGTCCTGTCTTGGAGACCCAACCTTCGATCACAAAGTCGTTCGTCAGGTAAGGCAACAGCTGAAATAAAAATACCACATCAGTAACAGAAAACCAATTTTAGTATTCATCCATCCATGCCCCATATACCCAAGAAAGCCTGGGCTACCTTAGCCAAAGCCAATTAAAAGGGGTTGGTCCGCCGCTTCGCTGTGACGTATAAAAAAAAAATATATATATATATATATATATTATATACACGGTGAACCAAAAGTAGGTGGACAGTAGGTTGAATACGGTTTGTGTTATATTATATTATAACTATGGTGTTCATTATAACTATGGTGTTTGTGTTTTATTATATTAAATATTATAACTAAATTTATTTAAATTTTATTTTGTATTATAGTATACAAAAAAATTAAATATGTATTCTCAAAATAAACGTTATCATTTACTGTCCACCTACATTTGGTTCACCCTATATATATATATATAAGCACACCGGACAAAAAATTAGTCACCCCTAATAGCACCGATAGTAGGAAGTTCAAGCTCACACAGAGGGCGCTGATGTAGCATTGGTAAGTGACAAGTAGCGGTGACGTAGCACACAGGATGAGATCTGTTTCGTGAGGTGGTGAAGAACAGTGTGTGTTGGATATAGTCTGCAAAATGGGTCGTGAGGCAGACGTTACTCAGTGGCAAAAAGGAGCCATCGTGTTTGGCAGAGCCCACGGACACAAAATGTCTAGCCCAATTTGTTGGTGTGTCAACGCGTACTGTCCAGCGAGTTTACAAAGAGTGGTGTAGTTCGCAATCAACTGAAAATCGACGGCGTAACTGTGGCCGGAAAACAATTCTCGACAATAGGGAACGCCGCCATGTTTCTCATCTAGTAACTGCAAATCGTTTTCAAACCAGAGAACAATTGCTCCAAGAAACCAATGAGGTTCTCCAGCGACCAATTTCCGAACGGACATTGCGACGAGAACTGCATGCGATGGACATCTGGAGCAGGGTACCACGGAAGAGGCGCTGTTAACAGCAGGTCACAAATTGGCACGTTATAAATGGGCTCAGAGTCACAAAAACTGGACTGCGGGAGATTGGAAACGTGTAATTTGGTCCGATGAGTCCCGTTTTTGTTTGTTCTCCAATGATGGGAGGCGACGAGTACATCGCAGGTCCAATGAAGCCTTTAATCCTGAATGCGTCGAAGGTGTTGTTCAGGCTGGAGGTGGTTCCGTGATGTTCTGGGGATGTTTTTCGTACCACGAAATGGGCCCTCTCGTTCCAGTGACGATGAATTTGAACCAGCAGGCGTACCTCCGCATACTAAATGATGTTATAATAATGTTATAATGTTTCAGACCAACAAAGACCCTAGGATCCACTCATGGCTGGTCTACCTAACTGTGTTCGTTATGCCCTACATCTCCAGGAGCATCATCACATTGCCACTCCTGTCTTCCAAGACGACAATTGCCGTGTGCACAGGGCGAGAAGTGTGTCTGAGTGGCACGACGAACATTCTGCAACACTGTCTCACCTCGAATGGCCCGCCAAATCCCCTGATTTAAATCCTATTGAAAATCTGTGGGATTATTTGGAACAGAATGTGAAGCGCAGGAATAGACACCCACGGACTCTGGCGGAACTTCGGGACCGGCTGATGAACGAGTGGCAGCAAATCGATGTTCAGTACATGCACAACCTCGTAGAGTCTCTGCCTCGCCGGATTCGTGCGGTTATCAAGGCCAGAGGCGCCGTCACACGTTATTAGGTACATTCTGAGAGGGGTGACTAATTTTTTGTCCGGTGCGCTTTTATATATATATATAATATATAATATATAATATATAATATATAATATATATATATATATACACACACACTTTGGTTAGCTTCCGCCGGAATTGTTGATTCTGACGAAGGTCAAACTTTTCACTCCACCTTAGACCTACAGTTTAACGTGGAATCCGAACCACGCCCCATCAGCAGCCCAGCGTCGTAACCACTAGGTCACCTAGGGTACCCATTTATCTACTAACCACTCCTTTACTGTGTGGAAGGATGAACAGCTGGGTTTTACTGCGTGCCGGCTGCCGTCGGGTCTCGAACCCGGGGCCGATGGATTCGTAGTCAGCGACGCTAACCACTACAGCACCGAGGTGTGTGTGTGCATTTCAAACTTCTTTATTCAAGAGAGAATTCAAGTGACAGTTTCACAGTTTTTAGACAATTATGACAGTTTCTAAAATTTAGTTAGTGAACCCTCTTCAAGTCGAGTATTTCACTTTAGAACGGAGTGTGTTACGGAGTTACAGGCTAACAAAGACCCTAAGATCCACTCAAGGTTAGCCCAAGAAGGTAGTAGTAGTTAAGTTAGAAATAGCAATGAAAATAAAGAATACTTAAAATTTAAACCATGCTTACACTTATAGACGTGTGAAGCTTTCACACGGGAACGGTAGTAATAGTAAAGAACAGACAAGGCCCTCTCCCTCCACCGCCAGCCACTGCTGACAGAAAATAGTGGTGAAAGAAGAGTAATAAAAAAGTAGGAAAAGTATAATGAAAATAGCAGCTTCACAGTTCATTCACATCATGCGTACATTTATCTCGTGTACTCTGTTACACAAGAGAAGACAGTAGAAAATACAGGATGAGTATTATGCTACTAATTTAATCTACGCCATGCATTTTTTTTTAAGGAATTTTTTATATACTTATTATACAAAGGAATACAAAGGACACCAAACAACAACAGACCAGCTGGTCCATACGAGGCTGTTTGTTTAAGGAAGGAAGGTTAAAGTAGTAAGAAAACTTAAAGACGAGTGAAAGTTTTAAAGTAAATCAGAGAAAAGAGGTTGAAAGAAAGGAAAGAAATTTGAAGAAAGAAGATTTTAAAGTACAGAGGAGGTTATCAGAGTAAAAATTCTACAATACTTCTACGCGCTAACAAATGCTTCAAAACTGGGTGTTTAAGGCAAGATAAGTATCTAGTCTCTTTTTAAGGATTCGATCGAATTACCTTGAAATAAGCTGGCTGGCAATCCATTTCACAAATTAACTACACGATTGAAGGAAAAATGTTTAGCTTGATTAGAATTAAAATGTTTATTCATTAATTTGAAACCATTACCGCGAGTTCTGGCTGCATTTCTGAAGGCGAAATATTTTTTGGCGTCGACATTATAAAAACCTTTTATCATTTTAAATACCTCAATTAAATCTCCTCGAATACGCCTTCTTACAAGCGAGAATAAATGATTTGTTTAAGTCTAGCAATCATCTTCGTAGCCCGTCGCTACACACACTCCATTCAGTCTATGTCCTGTCGTAAATATAGGAACCAGAACTGAACGCAGTACTCCAGGTGGGGACGTACTAAGGAATTATATAATGTTAGCATTGTTTTCTCAGACTTAAATTCAAATGACCTACCAATAAATCATAATATTCTATTCGTTTTCCTGACCGCTTCGATACATTGCTTACTCAGTTTAAAGAGTGTCGGCAACAATAATACCTAAATCTCTCTTCCGTAACACTCGTTAGTGTTTTGTTGCGCATAAAATGCTTTCCTTTAACGTGGTTTCTACCAATATACAACGTTTTACATTTATCTATATTAAAGTACATTTGCCAAATTTCTGCCCGCTCGAGTAATTTATTAACATCTTGAATCTGCAAACGTTCTGCCGCCGATTTTGTTGGTCCCCCTAGTTTGGTATCATCCGCAAATTTTTAAATGATACTCTTAATTCCTATGTCGATTGATATAAATAATAAAAAGAACTGGTCCGACAACTGATCCCTGAGGCACGCCGCTAGTTACACTTTTCCAGTAATGACTACTCTGTTTACATCCACTAAGCCAGTTTTCGATCCATTCGAGATCATCATCATCATCAATTCGGTGAGAATGAAGTTTAGCTAATAATCTTCCTTGTGGCACTTTATCAAACGCTTTTTGAAAAAAGAAATATAAAATATCTACCGTTTTATTCTCGTCATATGAGGGGTCGCGCGTCTTAATGTACCTAAGCGCCACCACAGGCTAAACGGTGTTTCTGATGGATATCACTATTTTCACCCTTCCTTTATCGCGTGGTTTGGGTTATAATGACCTTACGACACTAGAAGTATGGTTGAAAACTTTATGAAGCGAACTACTTTTTCGCCTCTATCGCCAGCCAAAAGTTCACCCAAGGTTCGGCATAAGAAAATAAAAAAATTAGAAAAATATATAAAATATGAAAATCTATTCCAAAATCTCATCAACAGCTTCATTAGCATACTTAGAACTCTAATTTAGCCAAAAATGAACGTTCTAGCTCAATTAATAACAGAGATACTATTACGAAAATATTGCTGAACTTTGGAGGAGATTTCTGGCGAATTTTAATTTTGGCGCTTGGTACCTTAAGACGCGGGACCCCTCATATATGTTTACATCATCATTAAACAAACTGAGCAAATTAGTAAGACAAGAACATTACGTCGAAAGTCGTGTTGAGAATCATTAATTTATTAATTTCTAAATAATTAACTATTTTGTCCCGGACAATCGTCTCCATAAGCTTACCAACTACTGAAGTCAGACTAATGGGACGATAATTTCTCGGAAGCGATGTCCCTTTTTAAATAATGGCGTAATTTTTGCAAGTTTCCAATCGAACGGAACTTCTCCAGACTGTAACGACTTATTATTATTGTTAAAATAAATATACATGTATTATGTACAAGAAGTAATTTCGTCATTGCATCATTTCTCTGTAGTCTGCCAAAGCCACTGCACCAAAGATTTATCATATACTGCGTCTAACTACCCAGATAATATTATGCATTTCTATACCACACTTATCTAGTCTATTAACAAGGTAAGGGAGTGTCTGAGCGTGCTCTCTGTAATTGAATGTCTGTCACGTGTGTGTGGGTGTCTGCCAACTCTTTGAATGTCGCCGTTTCAACTTGGGTCTCCCGCCGTGAAAGATGTTTATGTGGCAAGTGATATATCGAGTGGTTCATACTTCGTGGTGTTTTGTCATCACAAGAGCAGAGAAAATCTTTCCAGCGGAAGAATATCAGTGGAGGGTCTCTGTACCTATCCCGTGTACTTGTCCCTCACGGAATGATTGTTTCGTGGGTGATCACCCATTGTTGCCACAACGGCGAACTGAGTCTCCCATTTAAAGGTGTTTATGGAGAAAGTGATAAAAAATGAGCTGTTCAGTGGTTGATCATGCTATGTGGAACACAATACAATCAGAGGAGTCTCTTTAAAGTGGGTGAAGGACAGTGTTGGAGGAAATTTTTAAACAAAGAAGCACTGGTCTAGAGGGTACCTCCAACTGGCCAGACCTACAATTTAGAATTCCCCATGCATAATGGGGAATATGCATAATTTTTATTTATCTTCCTAAATTTATTTACTTTTCTGGCAAATTTGCTATATCAGTGGTCGGCAAACCACCACCACCATTTGGCTGATCCGCCAATTACTTGGCTAACTGATTTAACCTTGTTTTTGCTTCCACCCAAATTGTTCATTCTGACTATACTTTAAATGCTTTCGCGATTCCCATTTTACAATAAATCCGCTGTTTCATCGACACAACCACGACCAAGATTACGTCACATCGCGAGATTCATTCATTCATTCCCTCCCTGAATGTCACACCTCGACCTCGTTAGAAGGGACTCTCGGGCACAATGCCTCAATCGCATCTAGACTTCTCTGAAGAAAATCTCAGTGACACGCTATATCTCATCATGTAACAACGTTGTAACATGCCCCATTGGCCTGGTGTCATTCACCTAACTTCATATACAGTCTTTCATTACCTCGCGCATATATAATGTTGAAGTCATTAATCAAGTGCACATTTATAACATTTCAATACAACTTTCATTCAAACAACTGCAACGTTTATTTGTTTCACTTGAATCTCATTTATTTTTTACTTAATAAAGGAATAAAACTAGCTCTATTAATTTCCTTAATTAATAACATTATCTGATCTGAAAAAATCATGGTAACCCCAGCAATCATTAATATTAACCTAATTAACATCATACTGCCAACGAGGCACTATAAATATTTTAGCTGGGTATTACATTACATTTGGAAAACATGAAGCCACTGGGGCCTATCGACGTTATCAAAGTCATGAAGTGTATTTTATAATAAAATTGTGCGAAATGTCAATCTCAAGTCAGCTAACTAACATACAACTATTTACAGAGCTATCAAAGTAGTCCACATAATTTAAGCTACGAATATACACTATTTACAATACAAAATATCTCATTTATGAAAGCGTCCAAATTTTCCTTAGTTTACATCATCATACAGCAAGTCATTCCAAAAATTTGCTACTCTCTCTGACTGAAAAAAATATTTTCATAGATCAAGTTTACAAATCTGTTTTCTAATTTTTTTATTTTTCTATTAGACTCTAATAAGAAAAAAAATTACATTTAAATTGTGCAGACCTGAAAACATTTTGAACATCTGTATCATATCTCGCCTCAACGTTTCTCAAAACTAAACATACCCAGTTCCTTTAATCTTTCCCTGCATTCCAATTTTCGTAGGTTAGGTATCAGCTTGGTTGGCCTACGACCTACGTTGCACACCTTCAAGCATATCAATATCATGTCTAAGGTAAGAGGACCCAGCCTGAATGCAGTATTCTACTGGTAAATGAGGCCTAACATACGAATTATATAATTTACAGATGACTTCCTCACTCTTATAACTAATATTTCTCTTAATAATGCCGAGCCTTTCATTTGCCTTATTTCTAAAGTCTAAGCATTGCTCACAAAATTTTACATCACTACTAACTATAATGCCAAGATGATCTTCCTGTCTAACATCCTCCAACCAGTTTCCTCGTATCTCATAACTAAAGTTTTCATTATTTCCACCAAAATGGATAACTGCATTTTTTAACACTGAATTCCATATGCCATTTACTAGCTCAGGTAACCAACCTATAAAGATCTTTTTTGCAGTTTATAAGAATTTTCTATATTTGTAACTAGGGCAACTACGTTTGTATCATCTGCAAATTTAGAAACTTAACTACCTACTCCCTTCTCTAAATCATTTATATATAAAACGGAGCAATGGACCAAACACTGATCCCTGTGGTACCCTACTTTTCACTTTGACATCCAGATTCATGACCATTTGGAATTACTCTGTTCAATGTCATCTCACCATTTTTCTACCCAAATGACGCCTATATCCAACACGTTTTTAATTTATACAGAAGTCTCCTATGTGGAACCCTGTCAAATACCTTACTAAAATCCAAATAAACATCATCTAGATCATTTCCATTATCTACCTGTTCAGTTACAAACTCTAAACAGTCTAAGAGATTAGACAAACAAGACCACCTTGATCTAAATCCATGTTGGGAACTTTAAATAAGATTAAAATTTTCCAAATGATCTTAATATTATTC
This sequence comes from Bathynomus jamesi, assembly GCA_023014485.1. NCBI lineage: Eukaryota > Metazoa > Arthropoda > Malacostraca > Isopoda > Cirolanidae > Bathynomus > Bathynomus jamesi. Next base: position 139,820 of record JAJOZX010008714.1, read on the forward strand.
TTTATAATTCTTTCTAGCATCTTTCCTACCAAAGATGTTAAACTAACAGGCCTATAATTTCCTAGTCTTTACTTGATACATAAATATCAACCCAAATTGATCTTACCCTATTGTTTAATTTCACACTGTCATTCTGAATTGAAGTTAAATCATTCTTAACGTATAAGACCAAACCACTTATCTGCCTGTCCATCCATCCATCCATTGTGTTCTACCTATCAGGCAGGTCCAACTCGTGTATCCCGCCAGTGTTCTATCCTGAGCTATCCTTTTCATCTCATGGTAGTTCCTGCCTGCCTGCCTTCAAATCATCCAGCATTGCTTTCCTTTTCCTTCCCCTCGGCCTTCTACGTTCATATCTACCCTCTATCATCACCTTCAACAATCCCTCTCCTCTTAACACATGTCCGATCCATTTCTTCTGTCTTTCTCTTATCACCTTAATGAGTCTTCTTTCCTCCCTCACCTGTTGCAGTACTTCCTCATTACTTTGGTGTTCCTCCAGCTTATCTTTAGCATTCTTCTCCAAATCCACATTTCAAAACTTTCCAGGAGTTTCTTTTCAGTGTCTATGTTTCTGCTCCATCCAGTACCACACTCCATATTAAGCTTTTTACTAACCTTTTTTCAGTTTCAAGTTGAGTTTACCTGTAAGTAGTCTTTTCTGTCTCTCAAAAGCTACCTTACCCCTACCAATTACTTCTAGATTTTACTTCCTTATTGCAATCTCCATTGTTGGTTAAACTTCCCAGATATTTAAATTGCTCAGCTTCTTCTAAGGTCCGATTTCCTCTGCTCTAGTGTCACTGAATACTGCATCACTAATACAGACTATATCCAGATTTTCACTAATCATATAACTATGATTCCATGCATTTGTATAAAAACACTTCAACCCCAGAGTTTTAACTGGTTCACTACTTTTGGCAGATAGCCTATGCCTGACAATCTGTATTTAAGACCCTAACAGTGTTAACTTTACATATACCCTGATGCTTTATGCCCTCTGTTGATCTAAAGTTAGCTATCAAAACCCCAAAGAACTCTCATTATCCTCTAACAGTCTCCCATATATAGTTATATTATACATAATAATAACAGAGTAAAGAATCAATTACTTATTCTATTTCCCACACTACACAACCATACAAAGGACATAAAACCACAGAAAATGAAACAAAAACATTTTTTCCCAGTAAAGCTTAAAGCTTAAGGAACAAATTAAATAAATATAAATAGTTCAATAAATGATGTTATTTTTTAAGTTAAAATTACTCTAACATTGCAAAAATTGTATTATTTATTTTTATCAAAGTTTCTGATTTCACTGTAAAGCCATTTAAAGACATTACAGTACTGGAATACAATTTACCTCACTCTCCTGAACAGTTGGATAAGCCCTCATAAGGGCAATGAGTTTGCAGTGGCGAATCGCCATGTACCAATCGATGAGGATTTCTCCTCGTTCGTGAGAAACGAAAATATGCTTCGTAATGCCATCATCAATGAAGGTGAGTTGCATAGAACTCTCCAAATTCATCTTCTGAGGTCCTAAATTTATATTTTTTTGCTAAAGGAATTGAAACCTTTGGGTCCTTTGCATCCTAAAACAAATATTAAAACTGTATATAGGATTATGCGAGTAAATGAATGTTTTTGCCAGGGATATTGCATCTTAAAGAAGCTGGAAAAGCTTTATGAAACTTTTGTAACTGAAATCTGGGTTTGCCAAGCAAGGATAAATACAAGCTCACATTTGATATATTTAAGAATTAGTTTAGGCCTAGGCAATGTTCCCTCTAAGGTGTGCGCGTGTGCGCGCGCACACGCGTTGTGAAACCCGCGCACACAGCAAAATAAAATGCGCACAGGCTCAAGCGTATCATGAGTCACGACAGTAAATGAAATAATTTCAAAAATATACCGTCACACAAGGTCTGACCATTTGTATCAACATACTCTCTAGTCGCTCTTTTAAGTATTAACCCCTTCCGCCCGACTTCGCCGACGTCCGCGCAATTAAGCAATACAGATTTTTTTTACTCTGTATTTGCATTTTTTTTCTTTTATACATTAACGCATTGAATATAAACCTTCTTTTTCTTATTTTTGCATAAAAACGAATAGTAATTCTCATAATTCATAAAAAAATAAAATTATTTTTTATTTTTTCCTATTTTGTGAATGGATAAAATCATGTATTAATCTTGATAGTCTCTTTTAAATTGGTAAATGCTAAAAATTGTTTTGAGAAATGATAACTAAAATAGTCATTTTCAATTAATGTTATTTTTATTTTATTTCTTTATTTTGTTGAATTTTATTTTACTATTTTTTATTTTATTCATATTTTGAGAAAGGATAAAATGTTTTCTTTTTAAGAAAATATAATATCGTAAACAGTTTTTTAATATCCATTTAATAGTATCGTAATGATCGAGCTATCACCTTATGGAAATAATATTTATTAAGTATTTAATATTTATATATTTCATTTTGAAGATAATTAATAGCACTCAGAAAAGTTTGCGCAATTTTTCACCATGAATCTAAATGTAGGCACGACGAAATTTCTTGCGCACACGGACTAAAAAAAATTAGAGGGAACATTGGGCCTAGGTAAGTATTGTGAATCATGTGACTGCAGCTTATAATTTTAAAATACTGTAAAAAATCATTTGACAAATACTATACCTTCTTTCGGGATCTTTTTACAAAATTTCTTTAGCCAAGATGAAGCAAAGCAGATAGCTAATGAGAAATTAAATCATTAGTATCTATTGAAATAATTATATACAGGGACTTTATAATTTATAGAAAAAAACACACACACACTTAGCCAGCGACCGTAGCTCAGTGGTAGGATAACACAGCTCCATGTGAAGTGAAAACACCGAGGTGGGGGGTTCGAGTCCCGATAGTGCTGGTAATATATAATTTAGGAGTTTGCGCAATGGGCTGCATTAGTTGGCCTGAGAGCTGTGCCAGTTTCTGGCCCTAGAGATAGAGTTTATTAAGCATAGAATTTATAAGAATTAATTAGGCTTAAGAATGCTGAAAAAGCAAATTTAGAACTGGTCCTTTGCGAGTATGATGGTAATTCTGCAGACTAAATTAACATGAATCATAGTTCCCTAGACACAAAAAAATATTGGATGAATGAGAACTTAAAATATACTGAAAGTGTAAATCTTTAAATGAGTGAAACATCTTTCTTATTGAATAAAAAAAAAAAAGATAATGAGATCAGCTTCATTTAATAACCAACATCATCCCAAACTGCTTACTTCTTTAGAGAAAAACGATAATGCAACCATTTTCTTTTGATAAACAAAAGTTTCGGGGAAAAAGTAGAATCATCTCTCTCTTTTTCACGAGAAGGTATCTTCCTTGAACCTTTATTGTATTTTTGTTTGTCAACGTGAATAAACTCCAGTCTTTCATACTTGGCTCGAATCCATTGTTCCAAAAGGACACTATTGAAGGTAATGAAGTTGGACTATATAATTAGGTAATTACCAAACTGTCGAGAAAACAGTTTACATACAAAATAAATATACTGTATAGTTCCAATAAATTACTTGCTATACACTGTAAAAGAAAATATTCCATACATAGTTTAAATACATAAAATAACTTATTTAAATTCAGACCAAAAAGGTCTAATAACTTATTTTATTGTTTTTTTATTTGATATATATACTTGCTAAATGTTATAAAAGCAAAGAAAAATATCCAGCATGCATGTAAAAATTATAAAAGGCTTTATATTAATTACTGTTGGGCCAAGACCCTACAGCAGCAGTTCCAAAATGTGACCACAAGATCTTTGTGTGCAGCCACCCTTTAGATAAATATAGATAAAGGATTACCCCTACCCTAAACCCTAGTCAGATTGTATAAATATGGGAATTAAAACAGAGATTATCTACAAAATACTAAAACAATCTAAAACCTCTTCACTCGAGGGACTCCACTCCACAACGCTTAGAAAGAAAAGGGAAGCCATGTTAGTGTACCCCCCCCTCCCCAACACAGTCATCAAGGGAAGATTTTAGCTGAGAAGCACTGTCCCAGAAGATCTTTTTAAAAGTTAGGAGGGGCCTGTAACCATTTCATCAACAAGACCAAGTCAACACTAAAAAGCTAAGCTAATGCTAAGCTAACCTAACCTAACCACTTGCCAACAGAATGTCAAGTCAATCAGATGTCATAAGGCCAGTTAGGAGCAGAGCAACTGGAGACAGCAAAGTACTCTAACCATGCTTTGATAGGCTACATTAAAATACTTACTGATATGTAATTAATGCTACAAGTTAAACTAATAAAGTTAAGCAAGTTAATATGACCAAAGGGTTTTTTTCACATTCTTCAATACTTTTAAGGTTGGTATTTAAATCATTTTAATTTTGGGGTCTTCATGATGTATATTAAACAAATTAAACGATAAATTACTTTTAATATCCAACAGTAAGAGATAATATCATACTATAATATAGCAAGAGGTTTCTTGCATTATTTGATCACTTTTAGGTTATTTTAAATAAAATTACTTTCGAGCAACATTAAGAATAAAAATAGGTTTTTGAGGGGTTAGAAAATCCCCCAATAATAATAGCAGAAATACTTCTAGCATACGAGGTAAATTTGAAAACATTATACAGTTGGCTTGCGATATTTTGTGATTTGTTATAACGATTTTTGTACTTCGCAAACCCCTAAATTACTACCCATTTTTTTAAAATACTTCGCAAGCTTGACTCACAAAGTATTTAACATAAAAAATAATAATAATAGTTTTGGGGTTCGCTACATACGCCTATGGTTGTACATTACATATCTTTGTCCCTGATCTTGTTAAAAAAATTCTAACATTAAATAGGTAAGGTAATAACCATGGATTTCTATAATTATAGTAAGTTACTGTACTGTATGTTCAGTTATTAAAAGTACTCAAAAAGGCTTACGGAGGAACACCAGGCACTGGTCTTCTGTAAAAGGATGGGACATGCTTCTCATATTTTTTCTTGACCTCATCATTACCGAGAGATTCCATGACTTGGGCTTGATCATCAGTCCACCTGCCAAAAAGCAAAATTGACACTTCCATTCCTTCAAAATTAATCATATAACTGAAATGAATGGTACGCTTGCTATGCCAGTGCAGTGCAACATCACATCTAATTTCACACACAAGGTGAATTGCAATTTAAAATGCTCCATCATAGAGAGCAACTGTAGAAAAGCCTACCTAACATTACCATGCCTTTCAAATGTTCCATGTGATGATTCCTCATTTCAAAAAGGTCAAGCTTGTTGCTCCGCTTCTCAAGTTGGCCTAGTGAAGTAGAGTTGGTTTCTTGTGCTCTCCACCTCATGTAGCCAGGTACCCTACCCTGGCTCATCTGGGATATTCTAAGCCAGGCATCTAATCTTCTTTTGAAGATGTCCATTGTAACACCACTTGTGTTCCTTAATTCCTTGGACAGCTGGTTAAATAGTCTCGGTCCTCTCACAACAAAACTATTTTCATTCAGGGTTGAGGATGGTCCCTGTATAGTCTTTAATTTGGAAACATGACAAAGTCTTCCTTTTCTACTTTCCACTATTGTTTGTGGGGTTATAGGGTTCAGAATAAGATTAGGGGCTAATTTCTCCATTATTTTCCAAGTGTAAATAATGGTGTACCACCTCTTTCCAGTAAATATAGGTTTAATTCATGTAACCTTTCCCAGTAATTTAGTTCTTTGCACCCATTGATCTTGGCTGTGAAGCTTTCTGAATCCCTTCTAGCTGATTATGTCTTTTTTTTTGTGTGGGATGTTAAGATCAAGCAGTATTCCAACTTGGGTATGATCAGTGTTTTCAACCAAAGAATCATTACATTCCTATCCCTTCATTTAAAGAATTTCAGTATATGCCCAATTATTGTTTTTGCTCTGTTTACTGCTATCTTATTTTGTGTTTCAAATTTCACATGTCATTACAACCCCTAGATCTTTTGCTTTAGAATTTCTCCGAATTTCCTGTCCATTTAAGGTATAGTATTCCATGGATTTTAGGTCCTCCCCTTTACCGTACCTTAATTGAAATTTCTCAATGTTAAATTTCATACTGTTGTCTTCTGACAACTTTTAGATTCTGTTCATGTCTATTTGTCGAGATCCTATATCCTCTGGGTTTCTTATTTTTCTACTGATCTTTGTCATCAGCAAAGGGTGCTACTGTGCTGTCCCTGGTAACATCCTCATCTATGTCAGTTAGCATAATTATGAAGAGTAATGGAGCGAATACTGTTCCTTGCAGTACTGAACTGATGACCTCTGATTCTGATAAAGATATTCCTTGAACTGTAATGACTTGCTGCTGCTCAATAAAGAAATTATATATCCATTTTCCTAATTTTCCAGTTATTCCCATATACATTTCAGTTTATGTATTATGATTCCATGGTCACACTTGTCTAATGCCTTGGCAAAGTCTGTGCATATTACATCATAGTTTTCATTACTTTCGAGTGCATCAACAACAATGTTGTAGTGTTCCATTAGTTGTGATAGGCATGATCTGCCCGACTGGGATCCATGTTGGTTATCATTCAATTTTTTCAGTTTCCAAAAAGTCTTAAATTGTTTCTTTAACTATTCTTTTAAATATTTTAGTGAGATGAGATGTGACACTGGCCTATAGTTTTTGGCCTTGGAGCAATCTCTTCCTTTATATATTGGAACTATGTTTGCTCTCTTCAGGATACCTGGTATTTCTCCTGTGTCTACTGCCGAGTGTGCTTTTTGTTTCCCTATAGCTTATGTAACATCATCTGTTGTAAAGTTGAAGTCCATTATACTTTCCACTTGTAGTTCTTCTTCAAAGAACATGTTTCTATCACATACAGTTTGTCAGTTTTTGGGATACTAAAAGATGATTCATACTGAGCTCTTAATATTTCAGATACTTCTGTCAGATCATCAGATAAAGCAGTCTTCATTTTTCAAAGGTTCAAGTCATGTGATTTTTTTTACATCCTTTTTTTGCAAAATTATAGAAGTACAGTGGACCCTCATTGTTTGTGAGTCTCTCTTCGCAATTTCTCAAGTTCATGATGACCCATTTTACTACCATGCTTCAGTAAATTCATGACCAATTCCACAAATTTGCGATTTTGTCATATGGCATCTGCAATGCTGCCCACGCAGGTTGATGCAGGCTCAGTCACACTGTCTTTCACTGGGTGAGGTTGTGTCATTTTGTACTCTTCAACGCCAGTGTACTATTATTTAGTGTGCTATTTAGTCATCTCTAAAATAATATTGCTTTACAAAATTGTTTATGTAATAATATTGCTTTATATTAACATACAGAAATAAGTTTTATTTATGTAAAATATCACTGTTTATGTAATATTACAGTAATGTTATTGGTTTTTATTAGTGTTTAATGCAAATCATTTTATTAAAAAACTTATGGCATTTTAACCCTTCAAGGACGAAAAGGTACAAATTACTAACATTTCAAATACACACATTCATAACTTAACCCTACAAAAAACTCAGGGCTTAAAGGGTTAAAGATATTTTACACTGCCATCCTTAAGCTTTTGGAAACAATTAGCCATTTTACATTGAAAATGGATCTCATTGTTCATTATTTCGTAATTTGTGACATTTTTCTCTGCCCCACTTAATCATGAACAAGGGCCCACTGTACTTTGAGTTAACCATTAATTATTGCTTCCACAGTATCACCATTGTCTTTTTTTGTATACTTCTCAATTAGGTCCTGTATGATGCAATCTATACTTTGCAGTTTATCATTTAATATTTTTCTAATGTGGGTCTTTCCAGTAACTCGCTCTCTCTTTTGATATCTTAAATGAATTTCAAGCTTTAGTTGTACACAAAGTTTGGGTGAGCAGGTTCACACACACCAAAATTATGTCAATTTAAGAAAACCAATCTTATTTCATCTCCAATTAAATACAATATAGGCCCACAATATCATATTTAAATACAGTATTAAATACCATACAGTTATGCTTCTAACAGATTAAAGATAACACCTTAATATGGGCTGGGGTGGGTGAAGTCTCCTGCCTAGTGTGGATATGTACAGGGTGGTCCAAAAGTATCTATTTTGCTGAAATAATTATCTCATTTTCTAAAGCCCATAGATCAGCAATTCTTAACTTTTTCCTTCTTCTGTACCCCTTGAACTCTTTCAAGGGATTTTCTGGATTTTCAAAAGGCATAGAGGATTTTTACTTTCTTCATGACAGTGTGACTTGTGGCCATTTGTTAATCGTATATAAAATGAAAAAAGTTATATTTTCAGGACCCTGTCACATATCCCCTAAGATTCCCTCATGTACCCCGGGTTGAGAACCACTGTCATAGATGATGATGGATGTACAAGAATGTTTGATAGTAATAACACTACATATCCAAGGGAAGAAATGCAAAGAAATTCAAGAAAAATTTGAATGATGATTTCACAAACCAGGACCTACAGACAAAGCAAAGCAACAACAACTCAACTCATTGGCTAACTTATATATGGAATTTTTATTTTGCCTACAATTAATTTTAACCTTGTTTGGTACAAGTATATAGATGATATTTTATGCCTTTGGCCTAATAATTTGGATGTTGACTCATTTCTTGGTAGGTTCAACAATTTAGTCCCATCTATTAAGTTCACAGTTGAAAAAGAAAATGATGGAAGCTTATCTTTTCTGGAACTAAAAATTTGGAGATGCTCTACTCAGTTCAAATTTGAAGCTTATCATAAGCCTACTAATAATAACTCTTATGTGCATTTTTATTCTGACACTCATCCCTCGATTAAACCCTCTATTTTCTGTTTCTTAGAGCATTGAGAGTTGTTAGTCCTGAATTTTTAGATTCCAATTTATGCAATATCATGAATATTGATACTAAATTATGTTATCCTATTTCATTTTTAGATAATTGCCTTAGGAAAGCCAAGAATAGGTATTATAATAATGTAACTGTAAAGGAATTTGAGCATAAAAATATCCTTAGCCTACCTTACCATGTTAATTTTTAATATCTTCCCACTTTACTTAAAGCAATTGGCATCAACATCTTCTAAGTATAATAATACTGTTAAATCACACCTAATAAAGAATAGCCTGAATAATGTGGTTGGTTGTGTGTATTCGATCAGATGCACAAAATGTAACTCAGTGTTTGTATATATAGGCCAAACAGGTAAAATATTAGATATTAGGGTAAAACAGCAAATAATCCTAACGCATTGTTTAACCATATATGTAGATATAATCATAGCATCAAATGGGATAGTTCTAAAGTGATTGTTAAAAACAGATATATAATTGAAAGAAATATTCTAGAATGTGCATTTATCCATTTTAAAAATAATTTCAATAACAGTGCGGAATGTATAAAATTGATAATATCTTTTTTAAATTCCTTCTGCCTCTCATTAAGTCTTGTTAATTATGTGCTAATCTTTTTGTTTCCACCCTGGTGTATATATATTTTGGGCTTCTCACCTGCCCCCTTCATTCTCTGACAAGGTGTACTTCTGAATACACGAAAGGCCTTGGGATTATTTTTCTTTTTTCGTTGTGGGTTATATATATATATATATATATATATATATATATATATTTATTTGAAAAGCTTGGCTGCAACATGAGTCTGAAGGTTTACTTCCTTCACTTGCATTTTGGACTATTTTCCTGATAACTTGGGTAGTGTGAGTGAGGAACAAGGAGAAAGGTTCCACCAAGCTATCAAGACTATAGAAAAAAGATACCAAGGAAGGTGGGATGTCAACATGATGGCAGACTATTGCTGGTCTCTGAAATAGGAAGGCTTGGAAGAAATGCAGCACAAGAAGCAATCAAAAAATGACAATTTTCTCCAACTGATCAATCATGATTGATCTATTGTGTATCAATTAAGTATCAAAGATGAATTTACTTTGAAATGTATTGTCTTTGTATTTCTTATAATTTTGTACTCTTGGAAATTTAGTTGTTTAATACATACTATGAATATATATATGACTTATATTTTGTGAAAAACCCTGTGATACATAAAAATGGTTGTGAAATTTGAAATCAGCATGGCAAAATTATACAAGATCATGTAATAGAAATAAAACATCTACTTCAGTTTGAAATGCAGACTTCTGTTATCTAAGATGAGCCACCATGTGCACAGAATTGATTGAAAGAAATCCATATCAAAAAACTTATTGAATCACATTCTCTTCAGCAATGAGGCAACATTCCACACATGTGGAAAAGTTAATTGATAATTTCTGTATATGGAGTAGACTGAGTTTTATGAATAGGAGAGATATTCTCCAAAAGTTAATATCTGGTTGGGTATGACAAGATCAAAGATTTCTTTGCAGAAGCTATGGTAACAGGGCTTATTTATCTTGACATGCTTCAGCAGTTTCTTGAACCCCAGCTTCATTCAGATGGCATTCCTGACACTTGTCTTTCAACAAGATGGAGCTCCATGTCACTATGTACACATCATTCAGGCATACCTTGATGAGTTCTTTAGTGATGCACCAGAGGCAGATTTTGGCCAGAGGCTAGAGGGCCAGAACCTCCAGCTGCAGCCGGAGGTTCTGGCCAATTGATTTATTTCAGTATTTATATGTATGTGTGGTCCATCATCTCATCTATTTAGGGTTTATATATTATAGTCCTGCTATTTTAAATTATTAAGTCTTTAATAACTTAAACTTTATAAAAGTCAACTTTCTATGCTGTGTGTGTACTAATTTCTCTAAAAATTCCCATTGAACAGAATATCCTCAGGTTATGAAACTTATGATGTCTTGCTGAATGCTGAGTAAAGTAGCCTATATCAAATCAATTATTAATACAATCACTGATCACTCATAAAATAAATTATTATTATTACAGTCATCTGAGAACTGAAATAGGTGCAGAAATGAGGTTTTATAGTATTATAGAATTAAAACTAAAAGTTGTCAGAATTGAGTTTGGTGTACTTGGCACCTCCGGCCAGAGGCCAGTTTAGTGAGACCTCCAGCTGGAGCAGGTGGTTTTCTAAAATGGCCGGAACTCCTGCTCAGCCGGAGCCAGAGCTCCAGTGCATCACTAGAGCTCTTACCAATTTGCTGGATTTGGACATGGTGGAAACAGGCCCTGGGCAGCACAATCTCCAGATTTAACACCATCAGACATCTTTGCATGGAGCTTTATAAAGAGACAGGTTTACAAAACAAGCATTACAGACCTGCAGGATCTGCAAACCTGCATTGTTGTGAGTCACTAAAATAATCCCAGAGATGCTTGAGAATGTGTTCCACAATGCAGTGGACAGATCTGAGATTTGCAGACACACTGATGGTGCTCACATCAAATCTTAGACCTAAGCTTGATAAATAAACTTACATTAATAATTTTATTACATTTTTATCCTAAAATACTATTATTTCAACAAAATAGGGACTTTCGGACCACCCTGTATAACCTAAGAATAGTTTTTAATATTTTTAGTTTTGTCACAAGTAGGAGGGGAACTTGCTGCAACTTTTTAGGCCCATGTCACATGATCACTTAGCATAGGCCTATCATTCTGTTTTTTTAATTACTACTGCCAATTCTGACTAGTTGGCAAAACAAGCCAATAACCAACTAGTAGCGATTAGTCAATGCAACTCTACATATTACAAGCAAATTTTGATAATCCAGCATGCTTGAAGCCAAGCAGTTACTGGATTATGAAATTTTCTAGATTTGGAATGTATATATTTTAAACATTTAAGCACAGAAAGAATGGACAAAGTGAGTAAAGCATACAAGTACCACAAGTAAATAGAAAAACAAAGTGTGGCAGATGCAGGCATGGCTATGACAGCTCCAGAACAACAATGTGTTGAGTCTCAAAAACATGCATAGTGCCAAGTTTAGGAAAATTGCCAGAGTAGTGAAAATATGAATTTATTATTTTTTAAATTGTCCCAATTTTGTCAGTTGCAGACTTTGGAATGCCAGATTACTGATGCTCACCTGTATTTATAAAAACTAGCTCCATGGTATCACAATGGTATCTCATCATTACCGTACCTACTTTACTAACTTTGACGTAGCCATATAAACAATACATGAGCACTTACCTTGCCAATTTCAATGACTTCACTTTTGATACATGGGTGCCAATTTTTTGATGAACAGTGGCACATGTAGTGCAAAGGAATATACCCAAATTGAAGGATCCATACTCAGGATCTGTAAAAAAAATATCAAGTGCAGTAAAGATTAAAAATCTGATAGACAAACAATGAGGTAAGCCTATGTAACTAAATGATTAAGTCTAGGCCTACATAGGCCTATCTATATCTACTAAATAGTTGACGCCTAAGCAAAGCATAGGATCCTACCAAATAAAAACTGTACTGCAAGATACTGCCATACCAGTAAGAAAAGTTGGCAGATGTGATATAAAATTCTGAATCACTAAAAACTGGCATAGCTATTTTAAATTAATTAATAGTATCAGATTAAAAAATTAATATTTTAACCTGAAAAGTGAGAGTTGGATTAACCCCTTAACGACGGGAAGCCATTATATTGGCGCGAGGCTTTCAGTGCTCATATGATGGGCATGCCACCCGCGTCATTAAGGGGTTAATCTATTAAAATTTTATAAAAATCTTCTGAGTGGCTGTCATACTTGTACCATCTCTGATGGTAGCTTCTGCAAACTGCAACTAGTGATGTATCAATTCCCAAATTTAGCCAATGCCAATTTTACTAATCTAGTGTGAAAACTTCCAATTTCCATATTTATAAAATTTCAATTTTGTTTAAATGCTTTCCCTTAGCTCACTCCACAACATACAATACCAGAATTTGTTACTCATGTACCATAGCTGAAATGATGGTAAATAGTTTTATTACTCAGTAAAATAAAATAATTTTATTTTAGGTTCAGAAATTGAATAGCAATAGTAAATTGGTTTTCTTTATGATGAACATTTTCTTTCAACAATGTAAACAAAAACAAAAAATTTCATTAAAATTTCAAGTTCCTGGTGCCAATTTGAATTTAAAAAAAAAAAATTAATATACAATTTGGGTTTATACATTAAAAGCTGTGTTAACCAGCATTTTATCGTCTGGAATGCTTTGTTAACTGGCATCAAAAGCATCTAGCAATTTGTACTTAGTGCAGTTCATGTGTTGGCTGCTTTATGAAGCTTCTGGATACTGCTGATAGTTGGTGCTCACACTGATTGGATGCTGGATGCTGCCAATAGAGGCACACACTCATTTGTAAACAATAGCCATTTTGATCTGTGCTAAGCAGTCATTCAGTTGTGTTGTGCATTTATCACTATTTATCTACCCCATCCTGCAAGAATGGATCCAAATACAGCTTCTACAAGCAGAGGAGTGAAAAGGAAGGGTGTGGTATTAACTATTACCCATTAACTAGACATTATTAAAGCACCTTGAAAGAGGAGAAAATCACAATTTGTTGTTGAAGGAATTCAACATTGGCTTATCCATAATATATGATATTAAGGCCCAGAAAGCAGATCATCTAAAGTTTGTGGCCAGTTTGGAAACAGAGAAAGCAATTGAGAAACATTGTACTTTGCATAAACCGAAATTGGAGCAGTTAGACAGTGTTGTATGAATGGTTTTCACCAAAACATTCCAAGGGAGCTCCCATTTTTGGGTCTACGTTAATCAAAAAGGCAAAGGACTTCTATCAATAGATAGAAATGACAAAGCCATGTTTTTTTGGATGGTTGGCTGGCTTGCTTCAAGCTACAGCATGGTATAAGAAGACTTGACATATCTGGGAAGAAAGTCTGCAGATCATGAGGCTGAGCTGAAAAATATTGTGTGTTTTTCCAGAAGCTGATTTCGTATCTACAGTATATTTCTGAACATTTTGGGGTAACAATTAAGTAACTGGCACCCTCTATTCCCCATGGATGCCAGATAAAGTTTTTAGTGTAATAAGATGTTTTAATATAAAAATTCTAAAGTATAATATACAATTAATATTAATATAGAGTAGATCACAACAGTTTATATTTAGAGATTGACTAGTCAGAGAAAATGTAAAATTATGGGTAACTTATTAAGTTTTGCCTTTTTCATGAATATAAAATATATTTTATACAATTACACTTTGAAATGATCATCCCTACATTTTATTTGTCTTATTTGTAGCTTCTAAACACAGTTCAGAGAGCATTTTGGCAATCTTTCAATTTTACATACCTAAAATGAAAGATTGCCACTTATTTGTAGGCTTGATTTTATGTACCTAAAATGAAAGATTGCTTGATATGCTTTGAAGGTGTGCAACATAGGGCAACCAAGCTTATCCCTAACCTAAAAAGATTGGAATACAGGGATAGATTAAAGGAATTAGGTATGTTTAGTTTTGAGAGATTGTATGAGGGGAGATATGATACAGATGTTTTCGGGTTTGGACAATGTAGATGTACATAACTTTTTCTCACTAGATACTGATGGGATAACTAGTGGGTATAATAAGAAAATTAGAAAACAGACTTGGAGACTATCTATGAAAATACTTCAGTCATATAGTAGTAGATTTTGGAATGACTTGCCATATGATATGGTAAACAGTAGCTCATTAATTAATTTTAAGAAAAATTTAGACACTTTCATGAGTGACAGATAGTTTGTATCTACAGTATTGCCATGTCTGTATAGCAGAATTTCCCTGGACTGGCCATAAAATTTCCTTATATATATATATATATATATATATATATATATATAGGGCTATGTTGTACTTACTACAGTACTTTTAGTCTTCTATCTTATAAATTTGTTGTGTCATCCTCTTGAGATGGGAATCACAAGGTTGAAATTGATAAGTTTTATGGATGAATGTCCCTTTTGCATGTAGCATGCCATTCAAAGTTGCTGTATTAAGCTGATTTCTGGTTTTCGTTAAGTTTATTTGAGAAAAAACTTGCTCTACCATTGTACTAGACACTAGAGTGAGGTAAGCATAGAAGTTTTT
The DNA here is from genome assembly GCA_023014485.1 of Bathynomus jamesi. Taxonomy (NCBI): domain Eukaryota; kingdom Metazoa; phylum Arthropoda; class Malacostraca; order Isopoda; family Cirolanidae; genus Bathynomus; species Bathynomus jamesi. Next base: position 154,873 of record JAJOZX010008714.1, read on the forward strand.
TCATAAAAATTCCAAGTAAAGGGAATGATGGAGAATCATCATCTTTTTTTTAAATTACTTATATAATACCAAAACTTGGAAATGCTCAATTCTTTTGCAGCAAGCACCATTCCATGTCTAAACTGTTATATCAGACAAAGGAACTAAGTTTGGAAAATGAGATGTCAATGATGCGATAGAATTGATCAGACATGGGGTCATCATCATTGTAATGGTAATTAATTATAATTAATTACAAATCTCTTGTAATGATAATGTAATGAAAGAAATTTTGAGGCAATAATGGTAATGATAATGGTAATGAAAGGTCTGTAATGAATCATTACACATCATTACAGTGTAATTTCAAAAAAAGATATATATATATACTGTATAATATATATATATATAGCTTCTGATTCCTCCCAGTCCCAAAGCAGCGCAAGTTATTCAATTTTATGGCTGCTCCAGCACCCTCTACAGCTTCTCAGTATCCTATTGTCAGCCAAGTGGACAGCTACCTTGACCAGCCCTGCATTGCTGAGGACTGCAATCCCCTGACATGGTGGAGGGACAATGCACATCTGTATTCTGACGTATTTGTTCTTGCTGCCAAGCATCTTTGCATCCCTGCCTCCAGTGCACTGGTGGAGGGCTTATTCAGTATAGTAATGATCATTACAATGATAATGAAGGGCTTATAATGATAATGTAATGAAACAAAAATGTTGTAATGATAATGAAAAATTTCTGGTAATGATAAACCTTGTAATGACCCCATGTCTGGAATTGATGGTTTTCTTCAAAATGCATTGGGGATTCATTGCTTTCAGATTAGTTAGCACTGGGTCTGATAAATGGATTCTTTTTGATATCCAAGAAGCACTTTCAATATAAAAACCCAGGCATCTTAGCCAGGGCTGTGGAGTCGGAGTCGGAAGCAATTTTGGTGGTGCTGGAGTCGGAGTCGGTAAAAATGTACCGACTCCGACCTCAATATAAATTTTAATAAAATATGTTTTTGTGTGTGATATCACTGGCAGCTATGGTGGTTAAACCACTTAAATAATAAACACAATGTTTTCCATTTCAGACACTAATGCCATTAATTCATTTTTTCTTTTCAGATAATATTTTTTATTTTTAATGCTTATTTAATTTCGAGTTCTTTCTAAATTTCATAAGTTTTTAACTTTCAAGTCTAAAACCCCTTTCACAATGGCAAAGACACTTCCAACAAAGTCTGCAGTTTAATATTTTACAATAACCACAGATGGGAAACATTTCGTGTGTCAGTGTATGATAGAAGATGATGATGATGATGATGATGATGATGATGATGAAAAATTAGTGAAGCAAAAATCAGTGGTTTTACTGGCTCTGATAAAAATGCACCAACCAGAGCATCAAATTTGAAAACACATTTGCAGTGTTTCCATCCCAAAATTTTAGAAGTTGTCATTGAGAAAGATAGTAATAAAAACCAAACTACTTCAAAGTTAACAAAAGATCAGAAATCTACTGAACGACAAGCACCACTTACAAGATTCTTTACTACAGACAAAGTTACCGTAACAATGACCAACCACAGATGATGATGCTTCACGTGGTGATGATGAAATGCCTCTTGTGTAATTATCATCATAGCAGATTTAGAATTAATATACCTTCGGAGTCGGAGTCAGTTTTTTATGTGCTGACTCCACAGCCCTGATCTTAGCCTAAAGTTTTGTATCTGCTGACCATCAAGTCTACAAATTGTAGATTGTATATAGTGTAATTTCTGTATACATTTGGACACATTTAGCATAATTTCACATCTACAGAACTCTTAAAAGTATATTTATAATATATACAATAATATTATTGATGTGCGTATATTTATTAGTAAATATTATTATATATATATATATATATATATTATATATATATAATATATATATATTATACATACATACACTGTTAGGCGTCAGCAGCTGTATTCACTAGACAGAGCAACTCAGATGAATTTTTTCATCATTTGTACTATGTATTAAAGTTCTCAGCATAAATTTACTTTCCCTTATTTTATATTTTTCTTTTTCAGAAACACATCACTATCAACAATCTTTGTGATGGCGCAGCGATCGAAGCTGAAATCTACAATTTTTTAATATTTCTCAATCACTGATGATGGAAAGTTGTGTGTGCTAAGTGACCAAAGGTGATGAGAAAACCTGTGGTGTCAAAATTAGCGCTTCCTTGGGCAAAGGAACCAGTGCCCTGAGCAGAGCATCAAAACCAAAGCATCATCTACAACAGGGCTTCTCAAACTTTTTTCACTTGCGACCCCTTTGGATCAGACAAATTTTTTCGCGACCCTTCACTCAATGTCATAAAAGCAATAGGTACTAACACTGTATATTTATGAAAAAAATAATATTTTCAAATGTTTCTGCGACCCCCAATAATATTTACGCAACCCCTAGTTTGAGAAGCCCTGATCTACAACACCATCATCCCAAGGTGTTGAAGATTGTTACTGAAAAGGATGCCAAAAGTAAGAAGGATGATGATGCTCTTGGACCAAGTTCTTCAAATCATCAAGCTCTTGTTACCAAGTATTTTGAGAGTGGAAAGGTTACGGTGTCCATGATGGCAGATAAATTCAAGGGCTGCATCACTGAAATGGTGGGTAAGAATAAGAATGCTGTCTCTCTGAGCTTGTTCTCTACCCCAGCTTTTGTCAGTTTGAATGGGGAAATGGCCCGTAAACTTGGTGTTTCATTAGAAAGGAACAGTATTCAAAGTCTGGTACAGGAGAAGGCAAAAAAGCAGCAGCATGCACTCAAGGAATTTCTTCGTGGATGATTCATTTTTCTGCACACGCCAGAGAGTTAATTACTTCACGATCAACGTTCAATTCGTGGATGATCAAAGAGAAGTGGTCACACACACACACATCAGCAGTAAGGGACACTGAAGCCCAACACACAAGTGACTATCTCCAACAACTAGTGATGGACGTTCTGGAAGAGTTTGACATTGGTAAAGAACAAGTCTTATTGATCATGACTGACAATGCCACCAACATGATGAGCACCATCAAGAAGCTGAACAAAGATGAAGTGGTAGATGATTTTGATGATGAAGTTTCAGACAATGGCAGTGATACTTTAGATGAATTTGTGGATGCTGCTGCAAGGCTCTCCAAGATCCATCACATGCGCTGTGGTGTCCATACACTACAACTGGCAATTCGTGATGGCTTGAGAGAAAAACATGCAGCCAGTCTTATTGGCAAGTTGCAAAACATTGTGGTGGCTGCTAGAACACCAAAACTAGATGCTATACTGAAGCAATGTGCTGGAAAAGGGGCAATTTTGGATCAAGCAACTCAGTGGGGGAGTACATACTTGATGATTCAGCATGTTCTTGAACTAAAACCTTTCCTTAGTGACATGGCCAACCTGGATGTCATGATGACTGAAGTTCAATGGGAGCAAGTGAAAGAACTTGAAAGCTTGCTTCACCATCCATATACCATTACAAAAAACTTGCAAGCAGCTGACTTGACTCCTGGTTTGTTTTATAAGGAGTGGGAGACCCTCATTTTCCACCTCTCAAATTGGTGGCATGATAGCTGATGGCATTATGAACTCAATGCTACGCAGAGAAAGTCATCTGCTAGACAATGACATCCTATTGGCTGCTATCTATGTTGATGCTATGTACCGAGTCACACTGACAGAAGAACAGGAAATTAGAGCTAAAGCTACTTTATGTGAAGTAGCCATTCGTATGAAAGGTCTCCGAGTGGAAGACAAAGCTGTAGCTGGGCTGCAACACAGCAGCCTTCCATCATCATCCAATTCAAATTCTGAAGATGAAAAATTCAATTTTAAAAAACATCTTGACAACCAGGAGCAGTCAAAGCGTCATCAATTAGATTTGGAAAAAAGTGGAGAAAGTAGCCCAACTGCGCTAGCTAAATTCAAATGACCATACTGCAAAGTTGAAAGTGAAAGATGCAATACCCTAAGATTGTTCAAGATGCCACTCTGACTGTCACAGCATTGCCACTGACTCAAGTCAGCATGGAACATTTGCTCTCTGCCCTCCGAATCATCAGATCCAACTTGAGAGCAGCAATGAAGGAGGACTTAACTGAAGCAATCCTGTTTCTGAGAACAAATTCAGTTTAGGTATAAGAGTACAGTATATACAGTATATGTGGTTATAAAGTATTCATATATTGTTTCATTTATTGCGGTTGCTTTTTTATATGCTGAACCATTTTAAAATAGTTTCGACTTTCATTCTTATATTTTTATAATTTTATTATTTTATAACTATTAAATAACTTTAGTTTTTATTATTGTACGAGGAAAGAATAATTAAAATCAAGATTTAAAAATTAAAATTACCAAAATTCGCGGAGACTTCATTTACTTGCGCCATCCATACCTATACTATATAGGGTAAGTATATATGCCATATGGTTAGTACATACTACAATCAGTCAAACTTTTTTTTCACTGACTCCTCAACCTTGATTTAAAGTGCTCTAACATTTATTTTTCATTTCACCAAAAAAAAAAATCATTTTTTAAATCAATGACCAAAACTACATTAGTATACCAATTTTCATTAAAATTTATTGCTAGCCCCTAAATGGAAAAGATCCGGGTATTTTTGTACAAGAGTACATACAGGCTTTTGAGGAATTTTGGAATTTTAGGTTAGGTTGGGTTAGGTTAGGTTACCGTATATATTAAAACTTTGGTAATTATATAGAAAATGGCGCAACCCGAAGTATGATGTAAAAAATTTTATTAGGTCAATTTCGATGTGCTGAAGCCAAATCTGTTAACCATTTGGTGTGCAAATACTTCAAATTAGAGTAAATATTATTTATATTTTACTCTTATTTTGAAGCATTTGCCTAAAAAATGGCTAACAAGCACATGAAAACTAACCTAACCTAACCTAAGAGTAAAATAACCACATGGTGGGCACGACAACTCAGAAAGCAAAACACCATGTTTTTAGAAAAATAGAATTGCTTTTTCATCATTTTCGTAACACTTTACAATAGCTTCAATGTATCTAACAGAACACCCTTCACACTCCATTGCTATACAAACATTAAAAGGGCGCATTTTAAAAGGGTTATAAAATTGCTTCTGTTAAGAACTACTTTGACTCGCGGAGCAAAATTATTGGAACCAAAACATAAATGATGGGCAAATGAATGAACTTCAAAAATTTGTAATTTTATTTATAATCTGTAAAAATGTAATTTGCACACCAAATGGTTAACAGATTTGGCTTCAGCACATCGAAATTGACCTAATAAAATGTTTTTTACATCATACTTCGGGTTGCGCCATTTTCTATATAATAACCAAAACTTTTTCCGATTGTTTTTAATGTTGTTTAAACGAAATTAACCTTCATTCAAACAGCGTCAAAAACCATCAGAAAAATATAGTTTTGATTTACAAAGCCTGTAATATACACTTGTAAATATTTACCCAAGGGCGTACAACTGACCTAACTAGTTGGTTGAATAATTTGGGATGCCAAAATAGAATATCACCCTATGTTGGTAGTAAATAATTGTATATTAATTACCTGACTTGAGTTTGACATCTTGCAAGATTTTATTATTAAAAAATGTAGCTTATGAATTGGATTGCCTCGATAGGCCCAAGTGACTTCATTTTCCAAATGAAATGTAATGAAATGTGCACACACATTTCTACACTACTATACAGTCTTTACAGCCACACCTACACTTTTCCTCCTAAGTATATATATTGTAATGTATATGGTTGTAATTGTGACTTGGTCCGCAATTGATATGGACCGTGACTTATTTTTGGTTGGCAAGGTACTGGTATTGATGGGTACCGTAATCAAATTGACTGGATTCTTTGGATCTGATATATTTGCATGTCAGTTATAAATAGATATAGAGTAACATATTTGTGGATAGTAGCCTATTATGACTTTGATCCTCTGGATCCAGAGATTCTATCTTTAGTTTTAAATTGATAATTAATTAGTTTTAAATTGATAATTAATTAGTTTTGTAAAAATTGGTTGTTGCCAATGTACAGGCAGTTTTTACATAGTGGAGCCACCTCGATGGGCCGAAGTGGCCCCTAGTGTGCCCACTATAAAAATTTCGTATGTTCTTAATTTAATGTAATGTGACTTCATCTAAATTGTAAACGACTTTTTGATCTGGGACTAGCCTAAATAATTTCGGACTTACTTTGCTCGCCACAATCTGCACAAATTCCATTTCCAGGAATTTTTAATAATTCAAGTAGTTGCTTATAACTGCGTTCACACATTACGTTTGATATCGGAAATAGTAACTTAACTGATGATTAAGTAATCAGCCAATAAGAATATGATACAATAGTTTTTAACAATTTCAATCCAGGCTCCAGCTTTTTTCCTGATACGGTACAATACTTTTTTAAATATCTAGTTTTGTTTCTGTTTGCAGGTGAAGAGCTGGTCAGTCCACGTAATGCAAACTATGAGTCTTAGAGACTGACAGTGCATAAGGAGCCGTAGAAGATACTTAAAGGGGCAAGTGAGGCGGCGATGGACACGTTACATCACATTTCACTTGGAAAACATGAAGCAACTGGGGCCTATCGAGGTAATCCAAGTTATGAGCTACATTTTAATAATAATAATAATAATAATAATAATAGAATCTTGAAAAATATCAATCTTAAGTCAGCTAATTAATGTACAACTATTTACTACTATCAAAGCAGCCTACATAACTTAAACTAAGAATATACAGTATTTACAAGCTACAAACTATCTCTCTCATTCATGAAGTGTCCAAATTTTTCTTAAAATTAACTAACGAGCTACTGTTTACTACATCATATGGCAGGTCATAGACTGAAAAAGAATTTTCGTAGATCAAGTCTACAAGCCTGTTTTCTAATTTTCTTATTATGCCCACCAGTTATCCCATCAGCCTCCAGTGAGAAAAAGTTATATACATCTAAATTGTCCAAACCTGAAAACATTTTGGACATTTGTATCATATCTCCCCTCATACAACGTCTCTCAAAACTAAACACACCTAGTTCCTTTAATCTTTCCCTGTATTCCAGCCTTCTTAGGTTAGGGATAAGGTTCTTCAAGCCCTTCTTTAAAACGCCATCCAGTTCTCCTCAGAAACTCCTCCAGCAACTTCTTCCACATCTGCAAAGGTAACTCCTCCACCACCCACCCCTTTCTGGATTCAAGATGGTGACCTGATGACCTGATCTGCTCACAGAGCATTTCTAAACTTTTTTTTTCTCAGCAGGCTCAGTTCTTAATAAATCCCCCTCTGCATCAGTCGGAGTATCCAATTTATGGAGAGATTGCATGTTTTATAGACATTTTATTAAATTGAAATAACTTAGTATGCTATTTGGGTTTGGTTATCTTAACATTACATTAACGTTATATGAACACTTGCCAAGACATTAATCAGTATATGCGTTGGAATGCTAACGTTCATTCAACGTAATTTAGTTCGCTCAGTCAACATAACTAACGTTAAGAATGTAATTGCATGCAAACGTGTGTGTGTGTATATATATATATATATACAGTGGTGGGCACCGTTAACCAAAAAGTTAACTTCGTTAACCGCTAATCCGTTAACCAAAAAGTTAACTTCGTTAACCGTTAATCCGTTAATTCGTTAAACATGTAACGGAAGTTACCGATAAACCGTTAACGTTAACTTTTATTATAAAAAAAATGAAAAACACAATATATATATAATTTAATTTTCCCTCTTCTTCTCGTTCTCCATTTTGTCCATGAGATGCATCTTGCCCTTCATGAAAATTAGCATATCAAAGTTTTCATCAGACAGGGATGATCTCTTGGCCCTCAGGATGTCCTTGCCCATAGAGAACAAACGCTCCACTGCAGCACTGGAGGGGATGGCTGTGTTGAACTTGATGAACAAGTCCACCAACACTTGCTCACCCAAGAAGGCAGCATCTGTCAGCAAGTCCTTGACATATTATAATATACATGACTTACTTGACAACGATTATTTTTAAATATTCACTAGCACAAACATGTTGCGCAAGAGACAGACTGCAAATGAAACGAATGTAGTTATTTGTTGTAATTGTTACATATATATTATTGAAAGTGCCTTAAAATGCTCGTGATATTTCTTGAAAGAAGTTGAAACATTCAACTCAAATGGCAAATCTTTCCGCCTGATTTTACAGTCGACCATGTTTTGCTCAAACCAATGCCATAATAACTACCATATTTGGTAAGACACAAATTGTGGCGACGGAAACAAATATATCGCCTGATTTTGCACTGCGGAAATGGAAATTCGTTCATCACTATTAACAGTGGCGGATTAATTGCGCACCTGCTCAGCACTGAAAATAATAGAAACTTTTAAACGTTTATTTATGAATTTTTTGGGTTAACGGACTTGAGTTAACGGAAGTTAAATGTAACGGAAGTTAATTAGTCCGATAATGATTTCAAAGTTAACTTAAAAGTTAAATCGTTAACGAAAAAGTTAACTTCGTTAATTAACGATTAACGGATTAACGGTTTGTGCCCAGCTTTGTATATATATATATATATATATATATATATATATATATATATATATATGAAAATTATTTCACGAAAGTAACACGTGAAAAATATTTATGATGAATAAAACCACGAAGGAAGGAAACACAAAACGGTGCTCAAGCGCTTTCGTCTAATGACATCCTTTCGTCTAATGAAGTACATAAAAGGGTGATAGCCTATATATAGGTTACAGAAAAAAAAAATAAATAAATAAATTATATATATATATAATATATGTTAAACACAGACCGTGCATGGAACAAGGAACTCTTCTGGGAAAATTAAATCCACTATAGTCCGAATAAGTAATGGTAAATCAAATACCATAGTTTTTTCTTTTTCATGATTTTAGCCCGACGTGGGCAACGGGTCTCTCGCAAAGAGATCCATAAATATAGCTTCCCTCACCAGCTATCTGCAAAGCAGACAGGATCCAGCTTTGGGACATGGATCTAGGGTTTAAAGCAAGCCTAGATCCCTACATTCAGAACCTCTATATAATAAAGACTCGTTGCATTCACGTCGTGTTGAATAAATCAAAGAAAAAGGGGGTAACTATTGTATTTTTAGCCAAAAAAAACCAAAACTTAAACCTCAACCGGGACATTGAGCGTCCACTTTTCAAGGCACGAAACACGTCCGTTTAGTATACACAAACTCAAATGGTTCCCTGAGACATTATATGTTAAACACAGACCGTGCATGGAACAAGGAACTCTTCTGGGAAAATTAAATCCACTATAGTCCGAATAAGTAATGTAGTAAATGACAAATACCATAGTTTTTTTCTTTTCATGATTTTAGCCCGACGTGGGCAAACGGGTCTCTCGCAAAGAGATCCCATAAATATAGCTTCCCTCACCAACTATCTGCAAAGCAGACAGGATCCAGCTTTGGGACATGGATCTAGGGTTTAAAGCAAGCCTAGATCCCTACATTCAGAACCTCTATATAAGTAAAAGACTCGTTGCATTCACGTCGTTTGAATAAATCAAAGAAAAAGGGGGTAACTATTGTATTTTTAGCCAAAAAAAACCAAAACTTAAACCTCAACCGGGACATTGAGCGTCCACTTTTCAAGGCACGAAACACGTCCGTTTAGTATACACAAACTCAGAATGGTTCCCTGAGAACATTATATGTTAAACACAGACCGTGCATGGAACAAGGAACTCTTCTGGGAAAATTAAATCCACTATAGTCCGAATAAGTAATGGTAAATGACAAATACCATAGTTTTTTTCTTTTTCATGATTTTAGCCCGACGTGGGCAACGGGTCCTCGCAAAGAGATCCCATAAATATAGCTTCCCTCACCAGCTATCTGCAAAGCAGACAGATCCAGCTTTGGGAAGCTATATTTATGGGATCTCTTTGCGAGAGACCCGTTGCCCACGTCGGGCTAAAATCATGAAAAAGAAAAAACTATGGTATTTGTCATTTACCATTACTTATTCGGACTATAGTGGATTTAATTTTCCCAGAAGAGTTCCTTGTTCCATGCACGGTCTGTGTTTAACATATAATGTTCTCAGGGAACCATTCTGAGTTTGTGTATACTAAACGGACGTGTTTCGTGCCTCGAAAAGTGGACGCTCAATGTCCCGGTTGAGGTTTAAGTTTTGGTTTTTTTTGGCTAAAAATACAATAGTTACCCCCTTTTTCTTTGATTATTCAACACGACGTGAATGCAACGAGTCTTTTACTTATATAGAGGTTCTGAATGTAGGGATCTAGGCTTGCTTTAAACTCTAGATCCATGTCCCAAAGCTGGATCCTGTCTGCTTTGCAGATAGCTGGTGAGGGAAGCTATATTTATGGGATCTCTTGCGAGAGCCCGTTGCCCACGTCGGGCTAAAATCATGAAAAGAAAAAACTATGGTATTTGTCATTTACCATTACTTATTCGACTATAGTGGATTTAATTTTCCCAGAAGAGTTCCTTGTTCCATGCACGGTCTGTTGTTTAACATATAATGTTCTCAGGGAACCATTCTGAGTTTGTGTATATATATATTATATATATATATATATTATATGCAATAAACGGAGAAGTAAAAATAAAAATTAAAATTAAAGGATTAACAGAGAGGCATACAGATTTGGTAAGGAAAAATATCGATTTCTAGCACAAGATCAAATGAATTATAAAAATACAAATTTATACTGGAAATCTGCCCGGTTTTAACACTGCCTTTTTTGGTTAAGTTTCGATGTATATAAAAAATAAAATGAAAATT